>JAUZSV010036440.1:0-23289 GCA_034780495.1 Parotocinclus cesarpintoi
ACAAATATCATACTGCTCTATAAAACAGAGCATGAGTATTATGGGATGTTCAGTGGCTAGTCATTTAGTTAGTTCGAGCACCGGTCTGGTTGTGTGTTGATATAAAGACACACACACACACACACACACACACACACACACACACACAAATATCATACTGCTCTATAAAACAGAGCATGAGTATTATGGGATGTTCAGTGGCTAGTCATTTAGTTAGTTCGAACACCGGTCTGGTTGTGTGTTGATATAAAGACACACACACACACACACACAGGTTCACACTCTGGAAGTGTGTGCTTGTTCTCGCTTAGGTTTGGGTACATTTTGTTTTTGCCAGATCTCAGTTAATTACTCGCCGTTCCTCAGGCTGACATTTACCTCGGCTCAGCTGTATTACAGTGATAATAAAAACGCAGCGTTTCACGTTAGCGAGGTGACGACTTTGGTATTTACAGAAAGAACAAGTCGATCGGTTTCGTTTTCCCAACGCCCCGAGCTTGTTTGGGGGGTTAGGTGTCATCCGTTGTTCGTCTGATACCTCAATCCAAATGTTCTGTCCCAAATAGGCTGTTAGAAAAAAGATTAATCATCGTACTCATTTTATTCTAACGAACTCCAGAGTTTTAATATCTAACAAATAACTAGGAGTTATAAGGACTAGGAGGAGTTACTCGAATTCTTATTTTTGGATCATTTATAAAACTTGAAACACTTAGAGAAGTTTTTTTTCTGTCAGCAGGCGCCGCACGTTTTCTGTAGTTTTCTGTCATTCAGGAGTGAATAAGATAACTAGAAGTCCGATTTTTCTTTTCTTTTTTTACGTTCATAGCGATGGATTGAATAATTATGTTGAATTATTTCACTTATTTAATAGTTATGTCATTATCTATTGTATTGCTTAACACTAAGGATCGTTTCTCAATACTTTTGATACAATTTATGACAATTTCCAGAGTGCTATTATTATTGGTTACGTCTAAGTCATACATTTCTTTTTTTAATAATTAATTTGTAATTATTTTTGTCAATAAATCGTTTTGAATTTCTTGTTCCAAAACAATAATAAACAAGATATACAGTTTAAATAAAGGACATTTATCAATTTAAAATGAAACATTTTTAATTTAAAAATGTACATTTAATTGTGTGACAACAATATATAAGTTCATTATTAATAAATATCTGTGTCAATAAATGATATGTAATTATTTATAAATTATGTAAAAGATTCTATACATGTATGTGTTTATAAAATAGAAAGAAATACTTCAACTTAAAAAAAATAAAGCAATTTTATTCATTTATTGATTTTATTTTTATTGGGGTGGGACAGCCTGGGTCCTTTCTGTATGGAGTCTGCATGTCCTCCATGTTTCCTCCTACAGGCCAAAGACATGCTTGTTAGGTTAATTGGTGTCTCTAAAGTGTCCCTTGGTGTGTGACTGTGTGTGTACCCTACGATGGATTGGTGCCCCATCTGGGGTTGTTCCTGTTTATTATTTCTCATTTACCTGAGATATTCATTACAAAACAAGAAAGTTTCTTTCCTATACGATTATAAAACTGGATTATTTTTGAACTGAGTTCCTTTTGCTTTCCTGGCAGGTTCTCATTAAAGTGATCGACACCAACAACCACCGGCCTCAGTTCTCCCAGCCGAGGTACGAGGCCAGCGTTTCTGAGGACGCTCCTCTGGACACCGAGGTTCTACGCCTGAGCGCTACAGATCAGGACGAGAAGAACAAGCTGACATTCACTCTGCTGAGCAGCACCGATCCGTTCAGCCTCCGCAAGTTCCGCCTGGACCCTGGAACCGGAGCCCTGTACACGGCCGAGAGGCTGGACCACGAGGCCATGCGCCAGCACACCCTCACCGTTATGGTACGGCTCACGTCCTTAGCATGGCGACCGTAGTTTTTTAAAAAAGTCATCTGATGGAAGAGAACAAGCAGGCGATTTGTGGTCTGCACTTTCGGATTGACGTCTTTCGTTCGTTAATTAGGCCAATTTCCTTGTCTCACCGTAATTGACTCTGCGCTTTTCTTCCTCGAGGTGCGAGACCAGGACATCCCGGTGAAGCGGAACCTGGTGCGGGTGACGGTGAACGTGGAGGACGCCAACGACAACGCGCCTTGGTTTTTCGGGGCGCCGTACGTCGCTCGCGTCTTTGAGTCGGCCGCCGTCGGGACGTCCCTGCTGCAAGTCACGGCTCTGGATAAGGACAGGGGTCAAAATGCCGAGATCGTGTACAGCATCGAGTCAGGTAATCAGACGATTCATACGACTTTTCAATTTTCGGGTCGAATTAGAGGCCCCTCTGTAGGGCTTTTTGTCTTATTGGGGCTCTTTGCGACCATTGTCAGGTTGTTCTGAGGCTGTTTTTGGGATGGACTGCAAGGGGACTGGAGTTTTTAGGTTATTTTCGGGGGCTATTTGATCATTGCCGTGTCGATAGAAGATTATGAAGGGGGGGGGGGGGTCAGTTGAGGGCGCTCTCTCAGAATTGGCAGGAAAGGCTAGGCCTGTTTTCCCATCTCCAAACCCTGTCAGACATTGACGAAATCCATTTGGGGTTTAATAAAGGACGCAAAGCTGCTTTCAATTCACCAGGTCTTGAACGAGCGGGTCCTGGAGATATTTCTCTGAATGACTGGAATAGCCACGGTGCGTGTCAGACGGGGTTTATTAATGCCACGTCATGTCACCGGACCGTGGCTTTGTGGTTTGCATGATGCCGTAAACAGTTACTGGCTATGGAAAAATCCTGTTCTCAATTACGGACCCCTTGTAAGAATCAATGGCGTCGCTCAAACCTAGACGCATTCAAACAAGTTATGTCGTGTTTCTTTCTATGAGATGCTCGAGGCTGTTCCTGTTTAAAGGGTTTTGTTATTTCCATGTAGTCACCTGGCACGTGAAATGTTTGGACTTGAAGCCTCTCGGCGAGCTGCGAGTGGAGCGTTCCTGTCGTGTTACCCGTCTGTCCGGAACAGATTTGTACGCCTCGTACCGTATAGAGATAATAGAAACGGAAAAGCGAAAAGTCATGAGAAGAGGGAGTGTGTGATCGACCCCAAGTTGGACTAGTTGTACCAGACCATAGTGGTGAAGTTCACGATTTACTGATCGTTCTACGGTCTCATGAGCTCTAAATAATGACCAAAAGAACGAGACTGCAGATACAAACGGCCAAAACGAGGTTTCTGTGAAGGGTTGCTGGTAATTAACTCTGTGTAGAACCACTCCTCCTTCATGTTAAGAGGAGCGAGCTGATTGGTTTAGGCATCTGATAAGGTTCCATTCTGGACAGATCCCAGTGTATCAGATTCAAATAGAAGGAAGACCCATGGTAGACCCAGGACGTGCTGGAGGAATTAGACCTCCAAGCTGGCCTGGGAGCACCTAGGGATCCCTCAGGAGGAGCTGGTAGAAGGTGCAGGCAGAGCTGCTTAGAAGAAGCTGCTTCTTGGTATTGAGAGGAGCCAGCTGAGATGCATCCTGAACTCCCAGTAGAAGTGTACCAGGCACGGACAACTGGGAGGAAGCCCAGGGGTAGACCTGGCCTGGGAGAGGCTAGGGATCCCTCAGCAAAAGTTGGTAGAAGGAACTTGAAGTAGACCTGCTGCTTCTTGGTATCGAGAGGAGCCAGCTGAGATGCCTCCTGAACACCTTTCAGTAGAGCCAACTGGGAGGAAGCCCAAGAGTAGACCTGGCCTGTGAGCGGCTGCTTCTTGGTATTTAGAGGAGCCAGCTGAGATGCCTCCCAAACACCTTTTAGTAGAGGTGTACCAGGCACGGCTAACGGGGAGGAGGCCCCTGGGTAGACCTGGCCTGGGAGTGGCTAGGGATTCCTCAGGAAAAGTTGGTAGAAGGAGCTTGAAGTAGACCGGCTGCCCAAGAAGCCCAAGAGTAGACCTGGCCTGTGAGCGGCTAGAGATCCCTCGGGAGGAGTTGGTAGATGTTGCGGGGCTTCTTTTCTTGCCCCGCTGACTTTCAGGTGACCCTGAAACGGATAAGCGGAAAAAGAAGACGAGATGAAGCAGAGCATGAAGAAGGAATACAAAGAAAGGCTCTGAAAGTAGCCAGACAGAACTATCAGGGGGTTTGAATGATGAATTCAAAGCGGCTCGCAAGGCATGCAGTAGGCTGCTGCGTTCCCTCCCTTTCATTTCCCATGATTGTTGTCTTATTAAATAGCAAGTGTTTGAACAGCGGAGGGGGGGGGATTCTTCCCCGACACAGCACGCCGTGTTGAGAATGCACATTTTTGACGTGTCTCGCATGACTTCTGCTAACTGAACTGTAAATGCCGGACAGTCAGCACTCTTCGTAGTGGTCGGGGTCCTTTGTGCCGGCTAAAAGGTGCCAGCGCTTTGCCGTTTTACCTAAACGTTGCTGATGAGTTAAAATGCCGGAGAGCCGATCTCTAAATATTTTCCCGGCTTAAGCTCGAATGCTGCTTTTAAAAAAACATGCTAGAAGGAAAACCGGAGGCCTCCTGTAACAGCCTTGTGTATGTTTTTGCTGAAATCAATAAAACCCTAATTACAGGAAATAGATGGCGCTCGAGAAGGGAGTCGCAAAGGTGCCGAATGTAAAATGAAACAGTAGGGTTTAGCTTAAGGGTCTGCATGAGGGGAATATAAAATCGATGCTTTAATCGAGCATGGGGAAAAAAAATCAACCATCTCGTCTTTGCTCCACAGGAAACGTGGCTAATTCCTTTACCATCGACCCTGTCCTGGGGACAGTTGGCGTGGCAAAGGAGCTGGACCGAGGCAACAACAATCACTTTGAGCTAACTGTGAAAGCTACGGACAGAGGGACTCCGCCTCTGAGCACCACAGCGACTGTCGACGTCACCGTCACCATCTCGGATAACGCCAGGCCTAAATTTGCCGAGAAGGAGTTTGCGGCCGAGGTCAGCGAATCTGCTCCTGCCGGGACGTTTGTAAGCTTGGTAACGGCCACCTGCCAGTCGTCGGTCTTCTACCAGATCAAGGACGGAAACCCGAACGGAGAATTCGACATCAACCCCAACTCTGGAGTGGTCGTGACCCAGCGAGCTCTGGATTATGAAACGATCCCGTCTTACAGACTGACCATCCAGGGAACGAACATGGCGGGCCAAGCGAGCAACGCTACACTTGTAGTCCACCTGAAGGATGAAAACGATAATGTCCCGGTCTTCATCAAGAACGAGTTTACGGGTACGGTGAGCGAGTCGTCGCCGGTCAAAAGCGTCGTCCTTACCAAAGACAGTACGCCGTTGGTGATCCGAGCTTTGGACCTGGACCGGGAAAACAATGCTAGGCTGGTCTACCAAATTGTGGAACCGTTTGCCCACAATTACTTCGCCATCGATTCCAGCACCGGCGCTATCAGGACCATGACGGATCTGGATTACGAGCAAAGATCTGTTTTCCGTTTCACCGTCCAAGTGCACGACATGGGCATCCCGCGTCACTTCGCGGAGAAGGCGGCCAACGTGACCATCGAAGTCATAGACGTCAATGATTGCCCGCCTCAGTTCAGCCAAGACGTGTACGAGGCTACGGTCCTGGTTCCGACTTACAAAGGGGTTCGGGTTATCGCGGTCAACGCCACTGATGCAGACTCGGGACCGAACGCCAGGCTCCTCTACTCCATCACGGAGGGGAACATCGGCGACAAGTTCAAGATGGACCCGCTGACGGGCGTCGTCACCATCCAGAACGTCACCCAGCTGAGAAGCAGATATGAGCTGAAAGCCCGGGTGTCCGATGGAAGGTTTTCTAAGACGGCCGCGCTGAAGATAAACATCAGAGAGAACAAGGAGAGCAGTCTGAAGTTCACGCAGAACTCCTACAAGGCGTCCGTGCAGGAGAACTCGTCAGAAAGGAAGAATTTGGCCGTCATAGCCGCCGTGGGCAACAAAGTCAACGAGCCTCTTTTCTATACCGTTTTAAACCCCGATAAAAGATTCGAAATCAGCCGGACATCCGGAGTCCTGTCGTTCACCGGCATACCGTTCGACCGCGAAGAACAGGACACCTACAACGTCGTGGTGGAAGTGAGCAGAGAGGACAAGTCTGACGTGGCTCACGTTCTTGTGACGGTACAGGTCGAGGACCTTAACGACAACCAACACATGTTCGTCAACCTACCTTACCACGCGCTCGTGCAAAGGGACGCCGAGGTGGGCCAGGTGATCAGACAGGTAACCGCCCTGGACGCCGATATCGGAAGTAACGGCAAGATAACGTATCATCTCCGGGATCTGAACGAATATGTCCGGATAAGCTCCAGCGGGGAGATCTTGCTAAAAACGCCGTTTGAGAACGACTCTTTGGACTCCGAGTTTGTGGTAACGGTCGTGGCTACAGACGGCGGGGAGCCTCCACTGTCAGCAACCGTGGAAGTGCCTATAACCGTTGTAAACAAAGCCATACCGGTGTTCGACAAACCGTTCTACAGCCTAGAGATCCCTGAGAACGTCCAACTCCACACACCCATCGTCCACGTACAGGCCAGTAACTCCGAAGGACCTAGAGTGGTCTACACCATCTCGGAGGGCGATCCTTACAACCAGTTTTCCATCAGCTTCGACACCGGGGTCATCCATGTGGTACAACCTCTCGATTTTGAGACGCACCCTGCGTACAAGCTCAGCGTCTGGGCCACGGACTCACTCACAGGTGCTAAGGCTGATGTCTTTGTTGACATTGTCGTAGAGGACGTAAACGACAACTCTCCCGTGTTCCGCGCCAAGTCCTATAACGCCAGCCTTTCCGAAGCGTCTGTCGTCGGCAACTCCGTGGCACAGGTCTCGGCCACGGATGCCGACACGGGTAACAATGGACTCCTGTTCTACCAAATAGTCGAAGATCGAACGAGCTCGGAATATTTCACCATCGACCGAGACGCCGGTACCGTCTGGACGGCGCACATGCTCGACCACGAAGAGAGAAAGCAACACACGCTAACGGTCAGAGCCGTAGACGGCGGAGTGCCGGCACTTACCAGTGAGGTCACTTTGACCATCGACGTTCTGGACCTCAATGACAACGCTCCAGCGTTCTCGCAGAAGGTTTACGAGGCGGCCATAAGCGAGCTGGCTCCTCGGGGCCATTTCGTGACCATGGTTCAAGCTTCGGATGCGGACAGCTCCGACGGCACGAAGCTGGACTTCTCGATCCTGTCAGGAAACGAAGAGCAAAACTTTGCCATAAGCAGAGCCTCCGGCGCTATAGTCGTTTCCAACCACAGGAAGTCCCACATGGAGCCTCTTTACCACCTTAACGTGTCCGTGTCCGACGGTGTGTTCAGGGACTCAGCTGTTGTGAAAATAACGGTCAACAGCGCGAACTACCACAGTCCTACCTTCCCTCAAGCCGAGTATATCGTCGAACTTCTAGAAAACTCGCCCGTCGGAACCCTGGTGGTGGACACGCCGGCGTCAGACGAGGACAGCGGCGTGTATGGAAGGGTCACGTACCATATTGTGAACGACATCGCCAAAGACAAGTTCTCCGTCAACGAAGACGGTGAAATTTTCACCTTGGAGAGCCTTGACCGCGAGAAAGCTCTGGAGATAATAATCCCAATCTCGTTGATGGCCAAGGATGGCGGCGGCAAAGTGGGATTCTGCACCATCAACGTGATCCTAACCGACATCAACGATAATTCCCCACAGTTTAAGGCTGCGGAATACAGAGAAAACATTGCGTCGGATGTTCCAAGAGGGACGACCGTGGTTAAAATCGCGGCCTCGGACATGGACGAAGGCAGCAACGCCGACGTCAAATACAGCATCGAGGCAGACGCGGAAAACGTAGCCGAGAACTTTAAGATCCACCCGCTCAACGGTACCATCGTGACAAAGGAGAGTCTCATCGGGCTGGAAAACGAGCTTTATGCGTTCCTTGTCCGTGCGAGGGACGGCGGAAACCCTTCCAGGTCCTCCGTTGTCCCCGTTTACATTAGGATCCTATCCCCAGAGATCCAAGTGCCAAAGTTTGCGGAATCGCTCTACAGGTTTGCTATTGAAGAAGACCGACCGTTGGGCTCAGACATAGACGTGATTCAGGCTAAAAGTGACCAGCCGGTTTCGTACAGCCTCGTGAAGGGAAGCACGCCGGGGAGCAACAAAGACGAAGTGTTTGAGATCGACCGTGACACGGGAGCTCTGAGACTCGTCAAGAAGCTGGACCACGAGACCACCAAGTGGTATCAGCTGACCGTCCAGGCGCAGAGCGAGCACGAGGGGAGCGCCGTGATGGCTTCTGTGGAGATCAGCGTCCAGGTCAAGGACGTCAACGACAACAGTCCCTTCTTCGAGTCGGATCCCTATGAGGCCGTCGTAGTGGAGAACCTTCCAGCAGGCACGTCAGTGATACAAGTGAAGGCAACAGACCTGGACTCGAGCACAAACGGACAGGTCAGCTACGGTCTCGATCCTGTCCAGGACTCGGAAGACGTAGCGGAACTGTTCGCCGTTAACGCCGAGACAGGCTGGGTCACCACGCTGAAAGAGCTGGACCGCGAGCGGACCGCCAAGCACACCGTCGCCGTCCTGGCTACCGACCGCGGAGACAGGACGCAGCTCACCGCCAGCACCAAGGTGGAAGTAACGGTGGCGGACGTCAACGACAACCCTCCGCGCTTCACGGCCGAGATCTACAAAGGAACGGTCAGCGAAGACGACCCTCCCGGCGGAGTGATCGCCATTCTCAGCACGACCGACGCCGACTCTGAAGACATCAACAAGCAAGTGGAGTACTTCATTACGGGTAAGCCTGCCTTAAAAACGCTTCTAATTGTAAAATTCAGGGTCTTCCTAATCTATGATCGCCAATCCAATCAAACCGGGCCTTCAGAGATACCGCTTAGATACCATAAACAAGTTTTAAAGGAGAAGTCTAAATATTTATACTAGAAGTCTTGCTTGGGTAATTAGCTCTGAACTCATTTAAATTGCCTGGGGAAATAGACAGATTTCGGTGTTAATTAGCTCGTGTGAATAACTCTGCCAAGCCGACGATCCCAGAACGACAGAAATAAAGACCGCACCGAGCGCCTTCTTGGCCAAACTGCCCCGCTTTTGGCCGTTTGCAGGTCCTTCCTAGTGCCGTCGTTTTGTAGATCGACTCAAAGAGTTTAGAAAGATGCTCTGTCATTTAAAGCCTCCGTGACAGAACGGGTGCCTCTTCGTTTCCCTAAAGGCGGCGATCCACTCGGCCAGTTTGGGGTGGAGCACACGCAGGGCGAGTGGAAGGTGTTGGTGCGAAAGCCCTTGGATAGGGAGGAGACGGACAATTACCACCTCAACATCACCGCCACGGATGGGACCTTTACTGCCCGGGCCACGGTAGACGTCAAAGTGCTGGACGCAAATGACAACAGTCCCGTTTGCGAGGAGGTAAGATTTATGGGTTTATGGTTTCCTACCAATGTTTGGCCCAAAGAACGAGGTGCTGGACCGTTGACCAGGATGTCGCTGGATTGCGCCTCTTGAGCAACCCAAAATCGTTCAGGGCAATGCTGATTTTTTGGCTGGAGTCAAAGGATAGGATGCCAGTCCTACCTCTCAACTAAGACACTCTTGCCTGGTTACTGAACCCCAGAGGTCCAAGACTGTGGCCTCTTTTGGGCCCCGAATAAGTCCCTAAACTTAGTGTTCTTTGGATTATATTGGCTGTGAGTTGCGTTATGAGAACAGCCGGGATTGCGAAAGCTCCTCACTTCCCTCTCTCTCTTCCCGCTGTATGCAGTCGCTCTACGCCGCCCGTGTCCCCGAGGACGCCGCCTCTGGCCATTTCATCCTCCAGGTCTCTGCCACGGACGCCGACATCCGGTCCAACGCCCAAATCACGTACCTTCTCCTGGGAGCCGGATCGGAACATTTCAGCATCGACCCAGACACAGGTACAAAATAAGCGCGCGTGTGTGTGTGTGTGCGTGTGCGGGTTGCGACAGGCCAGTCCTCCATCAGTGTCTAGGCCCTTACAGAATCTGACACTCAACTCTGTTCGACGGTGTCAGTGCGCCGGGGGCACCCGAGCAAACGAAGCACACCCGTGGCTCAGGGAGGGAGGCTCTGTACATGAGCTGCAGTCACAGCGAATAATACGCATCCGGGACACAAGGGTTTCTGCAAATGTTTTGGCACCCCTAGTGATTTTTACACACTGATTACGTGGAGTTTGAACTGCCCCCCGAGGGTCACCTGCTTGTTTTTTTGCACATTGTGCCTCATGATCTGGGGATTTGGGTGCTCTGATACTCAACCCTAACACTCAGGAGAGCCGGGTTCGAGCCCTGGCGTCGGCTTCCAACCAGGGAGGGTGTGAGTGGGAGCATCCGAGGTAGGGGAGGTCAGTCAGGGGATCTGGTACCCTGTCCTGCTGTTGAGGCACATGACCTCCGCAACCCTAAATTTCATGTTTGGCCCCTTGTCCGGACGTCGTCCACAGTCGTTCAGTCGTACGATCTCCGGCTGAATCCCCTCATGTTGTGACGGGGGCAGAAACTTTTTGGATCTTGCTCTCGCTTTGTGATTTAAACACTCAACAGGCGAACAGAAAACGCCTTGTACCAGAGGAGCATCATGCCATTACGGCACAAAGGCTGCTGTGAAGGTGAGGGCCAGCAGCTCTGAGCAAGAAGTGTGTGTGTGTGTGTGTGTGTTTGTGTGTGTGTTTGGCATGGAACACTGTGAAGCCGTTGCTGGTGGATGTTGGGTGTGGGATTAACATATCTGCAGGCTTTTCTTCTTTTTTTCCCTCCTTTAATTCAGTCGAGGAAAAGAAAAGAAGCTTTGTTTAGTGTTCGAGATGCCAAGAGCCTGACAGAGACCACAGTTCCCAGTCATTCTTTCACTTTTTACCTTTTTTTTCTTTTCATGTCCTTATTACTTTTTTCTTTCCATCACTTTTGATTAATGCTTTCCATTTTATGTCTTGTTTCTTTTTTTTTTTTTTACTCATCTTTACTAATTTCTTTCTCCTTTTCTTTTTTCATTTGCTTGTAGTTGTGTTTCCTTTTTTATTTCTTTTTTTCTTTACTCATGCTTTTTCAATTATTCTTTTATTAATTATACTATGCTTTTCTCTTTGTTTCAATCTTTTTTTCTTCTCCTGCTTTCTTCTCTTCAAGCTTTTAAGCTCTGCTCATTAAAAAAGTTTTTTGTATTCTTCCTTTCTTTGTCTTATCTTCCTTCCAGTGTTTTTTTTTTTTTTTTTTTTTTTTTAAAGTGGTCTCTCTGAGGTTGCAGTAGATCTTCAAATTTTTTTATTTTTTTTTTAGCCAATTAATTTCTTTTGGGCTCGTTTTTACAGACCAGGTTGCTTTTTCCACTCGTGGGATCTGGCAACCTTGAGCCAAAGTTTCTCATTTTTTTGCACGTTTTCCTACCTCTTCTGTCTTCTCTTTTTCTTTCTTTGGTTGCTGTTTAATGTTTTATTTTTTTCCACGTTTCACATTTTGTCATTTTGCTTGCTTCACTTTTCTTTTCTCGCTTTCATTCTTTCTCTCTTTGTTTTCTTCCTTCTTATTATCACTTTCCCTTGACGTTTTTTTTGTGCCTTTAACGTTTGCCGCTGTATTTTTACCTATCAGATTTAGCTATTTTCTCTCTTTTTGCCCTAATTATTGCTCGTGTTTCCCTTTTCGCATGTTCTTCTGTTTTTTTTCCTCTCCTGCGCTTTGTTGTCAGGCTGTATAGCTGTATATTGTTGTTGTTTTTTTTTATTTCTCTCACTGAAATCTTAATGCACTACCCACATCTTGTTGCTCCCTTCCTCTCTCTCTCTCTTTCTGTCTTTCTCCGTCCTTTAATTATTTACTTTCTCCTCATCTGACAGACATTACCAGTGAGATGGTGGTGTGTTTTTTTTCTCTCTCTCTTCTTGGGAGATCCGTCCGTCCTTTTATAAACCTGCAATCAGAGCCTTCTTATCCTGCTGTGCCGCCACACTGCCCCCTGGTGTTAGAACTGAGGTATTGGCTGACACGTTGGAGGCGTGACTCTGAAAGGCTCTTCAGGTCTTGGAATGGTTCCTCAGTGGTTCCTCAGCCATTTCTTCATGATGGTCCTTCGGTTAAATACAACGGTTGCTATGATGGTCCCCTTTCAGGACTGACCTGAGGGTCTCGTAGAACCCAACAGGGTGCTGATCTGATTCGTTTGTTCTTTTTTCCTTTGATGTCTCTGCAGGTGAGCTGAAGACGCTGAATTCTTTGGACTATGAAGAGGAAGCGATGCACAGGATGAAGGTGCGAGCGATGGACGGCGGAGGCCGGTACTGCGAGGCCGATGTCGAGGTCACGGTGGAGGACGTCAACGATAATGCCCCACGCTTTACCTCCGACCCCTTCGCCATCACCGTCTTCGAGAACACAGAGCTGCACACCCCGGTCGCCCGGCTCCAGGCCACTGACCTCGATACAGGTGAGCTTCCAGGAACGTGGAATGACATGAAACGGTTGGTTAAGAGCCTTGCCCAGGGGGCCAACGTAGGCTTCGGAATTGAACCGTCTGGTTAATAGCCACGTACCTTAACCACTGCTACCAATTCTCCGGTTTTCAACTCCGGACATTGCCCAGTTGCCTGGTCTGCAACTTTGGACTTGTTTTGGTAGTTGCCCTGTTGTAGGATTTGGGGGCTTGTCTCTAAAGCATTGCAGTAGATCCCCCAAATGTTGTGTTTATTTTGAGCCAATTCATTTCTTTTGGGATCGTTTCTACAGACCAGGTTGCTTTTTTCCACTCGTGGGATCTGGCAACCCTGAGCAGAAGTACTACGCTCAACGTCCATTTTGGTGAACGAGCTGTTTGACAGGAAACCGTAATAAATCAGAGAAAATGGCAAATAGAAGCACAAGCGTAAGGAATTTAACATGTAGCATCGGCCTGCCAGAGCCGTCACATCAAACAGGTCGGTTTGGATTTTCATCGTGACGTCCGGGTTAATGAACACACCCTGACAAGGTCAAACGTATTTGTCCAGCGTGGGAAAAGGCATTTGGTTATCGGGTGACTTTTTTTTTACTTTGATCTTCGGATGAGGTGAGGGAAATGACCAGGCGTAGGCAGAAAGGTTCGACGCTGTACCTACTAAACCTCTGGACCCCGTACACAAGTTACCACAAAGGCCACACCTTGTTTCTCTATAGGAGCAGCAGTGGTACGGCAGTTAGACCCAGAGAGAGACCCTCAAACACTTAGATAACAGCATCCACCGAATCCATCATCTAATCCGGGGGAGGGGGGTCTGTTCCTTAGTCCCCCGTAACGAGCAAAGGGTTCTGGGATTAATGGAAATCTAATAAAAATTGCTCGGACCTCTGGTTTAGTTCCACCCTGGCAGCAGTGAGGAAGACGTCTTCCGCCTTCGGAAGCCATTTACTAGTATTATCGCCGCTGCTTCTCGGCGGGTTCGTTAAGTCGGCCGCGGCCGGATTACCGAGCTCTTATGGGTTTGAGCTTCGTTAACCGTGGAAGAATAATGCTGTCACCAGTTTATAGGTTGAAAATTTACCTTGTACTTTAAACCCCCTTCCCCAGTACCCCCCACCCCCCAATGTCTGAGAGAGAGCGTGATCATCTCCCATTCCCTGACGTGGGCTCTGTGATCTATTTGTGTTCCCGTCAGACCATGCTGGTTCTTGTTCAGACAGGTTGTTTGCGGTCCCTCAAAATGTTGAAACTTTGTACTTGTAGGTCCTAACAGCGAGCTGATCTACTCCCTGCTGGATTCAGCGGATGGCGCCTTCTCCATCGACGAGCACTCCGGGGTCCTCCGACTGTCCGCGTCCCTCAACCGCGAACAGCATCCGACATACTCCCTGCGAGCGCGTGCCGTGGACCGCGGCTGGCCCCGCTCCCTGTCCGCCGTCTGCGCGGTGACGGTCTCCGTCTTGGACCTCAACGACGACCCGCCCGTTTTCCAGCACCGCGACTACTCCGCCGTCCTTCCCGAGGACGTCGCTGCTGGGACGCAAGTTCTGCGGGTCCACGCGGCCAGCCGAGACCCCGAGGCCCAGATCTCCTATGCCATCGTCGATGGCAATGAAATGGCCGCATTCAGTGTGGACTCGACCTCTGGTGAGCACGGTGCCGACGGGACTGAGGGCCAAGGGCTCAGACCGTCACCTGTTAACCAAGGTCTAATAATTATGTCTGTGGGTTTCAGGGATCATTTTTGTCCTCGCCCCACTGGATTACGAGTCGTCCCGCGAGTTCTCGCTGACCCTGGAAGCGACTGATGCGGAAACGCAGACCATGAGCGACAGGACGCTCGTTAGCATCAACGTGACGGACGTCAACGATAACAGCCCTGTCTTCGGACAGCCGGTTTACGCGACCGTGGTGAGCGAGGACGCCGAACTGGGCAAGGCGGTCCTGACGGTGAGTCAGTGAAAGTGAAAGGTGGAGTTGTGATGTTGTGTAGCCCGTACGTGGACTGATCCATGCGTGTGTAGGTTATGGCTGAAGATGCGGACGGACCCTCCAACAACCAGGTGCGATACTCCATCGTCGACGGCAACCAGGGCAGTCCGTTCACCTTGGACCCCGTGAAAGGAAAGCTGAAGGTGGCCCGGCATCTAGACAGAGAGAAGGTGTGACGCACATCACACATGTTGGGGACCCCACGCGATTCTGAATACACCTTGAACATGCTTGTGTGTGTTTGGGTGTGTAGGTCTCTGGTTACACTCTAACAGTCGTTGCAACTGACGGCGGCAGTCCAGTTCGCTCCAGCAGCGCCAAGATTAATATTGACGTCTCGGATATTAACGACAATCCTCCAGTCTTCTCCCAGAGCAACTACACACTCATCATCCAGGTAACACACACACACTCTTTTTTACCTTGGTTTTGGTGTGTGATATTTTATGCCAGCCTGCTGTAACGGCCATGGTCGCCGCAGGAGAACCGACCGGTCGGGACCAGCGTCCTTCAGCTGACCGTATCAGATCGAGACGCCTCGCACAACGGGCCGCCGTTCTCCTACTCCATCCTCAGCGGTAACGAAGGGGACGTTTTCGACGTCACGTCACAGGGGGCGCTGGTGTCCGTGGGCACCTTGAGCCGCCGCACCAAGGAGAACTATGTCCTGGAGATTCAGGTGAGTCCATTCCAAGTGACTCACTTTCCTATAAATGGCTCAACTTGTCCTGAATCACATGGTAAACGACTCAGTGTTGACTCTCTATCAGGTGTCCGACTCTGGCCGGCCCACCCTGTCTTCGTCCGCCTTGGCGTTCGTTCGTCTGATCGAGGAGAGCATCCACCCGCCCGTCATCCTCCCCCTGGACGTCAGCGTCACCGTGGCGTCCGGGGAATACGCAGGGGGCGGCGTGCTGGGCAAAATCCACGCCACCGACCAGGACGTGCATGACACACTGACCTATGGCATCTCCCGGGATTCCACCCTGACTGACAGCTCCGCCCTCTTCTCCGTCTCCCCTGCCGATGGCCGACTGGTAGCGCTGGGATCCCTGGACTCTGGTCGCTACACACTGAACGTTACCGTGACGGACGGTCGCTACATGGCGTGGGCACGTGTCACGATACAAGTGCGTCCCGCACCCGCCCTCGCCAGCCTGGTGGGGCTCCGCCTCGGCTCAATAGCGCCCGAGGAGTTTGTCGGTGAACACTGGCGTAATTTTGCACGGGCCCTGCGCAACACAGCGGGCGTGAGGCGCAGCGACGTGCAGCTGGTCAGCCTGCAGTCCGATCATGGAGATCTGGAAGTTCTCCTCGCTCTAGAGAAATCAGGAAGCCCAGAGCAGACGCAGGAAGCCGTGCTGAGGAAGTTGAACGTGTCGGCCAGCACGATCGAAGACATCACGGGCGTCAAGATCATACGGGTGGGCAACAAACTCTGTGCCCGTTTAGACTGCCCACCTCAGCACTGCCAGGAGACGGTGAGCCTTGAGACGGGCGCTATGATGACGTACAGTACAGCCAGACTCAGCTTCGTCACGCCGCGACACACACGGAACGCCGAGTGCCTCTGCCATGGTAACACACAGAAAATGACGGGTAATAATAGCAGGGGTATGTGATGGTAATAGCAGGGGTAAATGGTCGTAATATCGGGGGTATTGGTGGTAATATCGGGGGTAGTTGATGGTAATATTAAGGGTAGATTGTGGTAATATCGGGGTAGTTGATGGTAATAGGAGTAGTTGTGGTAATATTAGGGGTAGTTGTTGTAATATCATGGGTAGTTGGTGGTAATATTAGGTATTGTTGGTGGTAATATTAGGAGTAGTTGTGGTAATGTTAGGGGTAGTTGGTGGTAATTTCAGGGGTAGTTTGGTGGTAATATCGGGGGTAGTTGTGGTAATATCGGGGTATTGGTGGTAGTATCAAGGGTAGTTGATGGTAATATCAGGGGTAGATGATGGTAATATCAGGGGTAGTTGTGGTAATATCGGGGGTATTGGTGGTAATATCAGGGGTAGTTGATGGTGATATCAGGGGTAGATGATGGTAATATCAGGGGTAGTTGGTGGTAATATCAGGGGTAGATGATGGTAATATCAGGGGTAGATGATGGTAATATCAGGGGTAGTTGGTGGTAATATCGGGGGGTAGTTTGTGGTAATATCGGGGGGTAGTTTGTGGTAATATCAGGGGTAGATGGTGGTAATATCGGGGGTAGTTGACAGATCCTGTCTTTGTTTAGGTGCTGAGTGTGTTGAGTTGAGCAAGCTGTGTTTGGGGAACCCATGTCCTCAGGGCACCGAATGTGTAGAAGATCCCACACATTCCACTTTCAGATGTGTGTGTTCTGATGCAAAACGTGGAGAGTGTGGTGGTAAGGACACACACACAAACACACACACACACACACACAAACACACATTTCTGCAGCGTACACTAAATTTAAATTCAGCGAGTGCCCTGATATTAAATGTTATTATGACATGGCTCTGCATTTCAGAAGGACAAGCCCTGACCTTCAGCGGGAACGGCTACGCTCGCTACAAGCTAATGGAGAGCGACAACAAGGAGGAAATGAATCTGTCCCTCAGGCTGCGGACCTTCTCCGACCACGCCACCATCATGTATGCCAAGGGCACCGACTACAGCATCCTGGAGGTGTGTGAACACGAACACACACACACACACACACACACAAACAAACAGAAACACAGAGCGGCCACACCCACTTTCCTAACACCATGCCTGCATTCCTTGGATTAATATGTAGACCACGCCTACTTTACTAGGACTGACATTACATAGCGGCCACACCCCCTTTCCTAAAACAATGCCTGCTTTGCTTTGATAATATGTAGACCACGCCCACTGTAGAAGGACTGACATTACATAGCGGCCACACCCCCTTTCCTAAGACCATGCCTGCATTGCTTGGATTAATATGTAGACCACGCCTACTTTAGAAGGACTGATGTTACATAGCGGCCACACCCCCTTTCTTAAAACCATGCCTGCATTGCTTGGATTAATATTAGACCACACCTACTTTAGAAGCGGCCACACCCCCTTTACTAAGTTTAACCAGTGTCTAGACCACACCCCCGTTTTCTAAACTGATAGGCATATTGGGCATGCCTCTTTACTGAGACACTCCTACTGAGACGCCTCCTGACTCCTCTTATCTAAAACTCATGACTGCAAAGTTCAGGAACTCTTCATCACTCATCATTCTCTCTCTCACGCCCACGTTCTGACCCTTTTCCTCTTCCACATTTGGGGTCTGGGAGAGTCTCTCAGTTTCCAGAACAAACAGCGAACGAGAACACTTTCTCACAAGAGAGAGTGAGAATGAATGGGAGACTGGTAGACGTGGACTTGCAGACTGCTGCTATTTCAAACATTACTATATTTAGCCTGTGAGAACACAAACACACACACACACACACACACTTTGTGTTGTGCGTCTGATTCCTGATATTATACAGTAGACTAAAACAAAGAAGGTGAAGGCAAAGCTTGTCATTGATTAACTATATTTTGCCATTATTGTGTGTGGATGTGTGTGTGTGTCTGTGTGTGTGTGTGTGTGTAGATTGTAAACGGGCGGCTGCAGTACAAGTTTGACTGTGGCAGCGGTCCCGGGCAAGTCACCATCCACAGCCCCTTGGTGAATGATGGCGAGTGGCACTCTGTTTCTCTGGAGGTGGACGGCAACTACGCCCGCCTGGCACTGGACCGCATGCACACCGCCTCGGGCAAAGCTCCCGGGAACCTGCGCACGCTCAACCTGGACGCCAGCGTTTTCTTCGGCGGCCACGTGCGGCAGGCCGGCGTGGCCAACGGCCTGAGGGGCTGCTTGCAGGACGTGGTGCTGAACGGGCGCGAGCTGCCATGGGGGATGCAACTGCGTAACGCTCACTCGCTGCTGGAGGAGCTGGTGGAGGCCACGGCCGGGTGCAGCCCCCCTGTCCGGGTGTCCAGCTGCGCCAGCGAACCCTGCGCCAACGGTGGAACCTGTGCCGAGCTGCCCAACGGGGGCTACTTCTGCAAATGCAGCGCCAGCTTCATGGGCAGCCACTGCGAGGTCAGCGTCAGCCCCTGCTCGTCCAACCCGTGCCTGTACGGAGGGACCTGCGTCCTACGTGGGGCTGACTTCTACTGCCAGTGCCGGGGGCAGTACTCTGGCCAGAGGTAAGGCTGTAGATAAACGTGCAGTTCCACTGCTTTTCCAGTAGATGCCACCGGACCGTGTGAACAAATCGCTTGTGTTGTTGTTTGTGTGTTTGTGGCAGGTGTCAGCTCGGTCCGTACTGCACCGAAAACCCTTGTAAGAACAGCGGCAGGTGCATCGATAGTCTGGATGGTCCAGTCTGTGAATGTGAACCCGGCTTCCAGGGTGACAGGTAACCAACTTGTTAGAAAAAGGGGACATTTGACTAATCCTCCACCTCCGGGACATGGGTTTGAGTCAATTGGGGGGACAGTGCAGACAAGCCTGGTTTTGTCTAAGTGGGGAAGGTGTTAAACGGGCTGGCCTCCCATTAAGGGCACGTCTGCACCCTTCGTTCCGTGGGGTAGGCGCCACAACTCCGTGACCCTGACCGATCCGGGCACAAGTGGGCACAAACCTGCGTACCATTAAAGTTAAGGAGCTGTTGTTGACAGTGTTGTCATGGCTGTGAATGTGTCCATGCGCAGATGCCTGAGCGACGTGGACGAGTGTTTGAGGAACCCGTGTTTTAACGGCGGCCAGTGCCAGAACACCTACGGCTCATACGGCTGCAACTGCTCGCTCGGCTTCGGTGGGCGCCACTGCGAGCTTCGCGCCCAAATCCGTAACCCGGTCCTGTCCACGTCCTGGAACATCGGGCTGGAGGAAGTCATCGGGATCGCTGTCTTCGTCGTCGGGATCTTCCTCATCGCCCTGCTGTTCGTCCTGATCCGGAAACGGGCGTGCCGACGCACCAAGCCCCGGTCCTCCTCCTCCCGTGACGACGACAAGCACCCGCCTACGTCGTATCTGCAGCGCCCCTTTTACGACACCAAACTGGGCCGGAACGTGTACTCGGACGTTCCGCCGCAGGTCCCCGTCAGGCCCATCTCCTACACCCCCAGCGTCCCGAGCGACTCCCGGAACAACCTGGACCGCAGCTCGTTCGAGGGCTCCGCTGTTCCGGAGCACACCGAATTCAGCACCTTCAACCCAGACCCGGTGGCTCACGGACACCGCAAAGCAGTCGCCGTGTGCAGCGTGGCGCCAAACTTGCCCCCGCCTCCACCGTCAAACTCCGCGTCGGACAGCGACTCCATCCAGAAGCCCAGCTGGGACTACGACTACGATGGTAAATGGATGCTTGCTTGTAGCCATACCGTTTGAGTAGCTTTGCATTCTCACGTCTCCCTCCTCTGTCTCTTAGCTAAAGTCGTAGACCTGGACGCGTCTTACAGTAAGAAGCCCGTGGAGGATGGCACGTGCCCCCTTTATAACACCCGGGGCAGCATGTCCGAGGTGCAGTCGCTCAGCTCCTTCCAGTCCGAGTCCTGCGACGACAACGGTACGTCTCCGTCATCGTTACGTACTGCCGTGTGTTGCTTCGGGAACTCTTTAAACGGCCCCAGCAGGGGTCATGATGATCACAAACACAACGTGTGGCATGAGTCAAAAGTCACAGGACACGTCCCGTACAAAGGCTAATAAAACCACTGTTGAGGTTCCTTGGTCGGTAGCGGTTCTTCAGACGATCACGTTCTTCAGGTGATCGGTTTCTCGGCTATAAGTGATGTGTGAAATGTACAGGTCCCCTGTTGAGTCTTGATCCTCCCAAGGTTTTTTCCTACCACTTTCAGAGTTTTTTCTTTCCACTGTCACCCTAGGCTTGCTCAACATGGGATTGACCTTTTAAGATCATATAAGATTGTAAAGCTGCTTTGAGAAAATGCTCCGTTGTAAAAATCGCTACAGAAATAAATTTTAATTGAATAAAATTGAAATTGGTGATCTTTCTGGGAGTCTGTTGCTATGACACGGCAGCTGCTTTCCCCAGACATCAGAATCAGCAATTCCATCTTCCCTTACCTGTCACCAACAACAAAGTTTAGAAATTTGTTGATAACTTTAGAACCGCAAGAGATATTGCAAATCGGATTGCACCAACTGCTTTCTGATACAATTCTGATCTTCTTTGATACTCTACATGACCACATTCCCGTTGGAAGAAAATGCCCTTGATCCAATATGGCGGCTTTCAAGATGGAGGCCATGTTCCAAACATAGCCTAAAAGATTGCCATTACTTACTTTTGTTTCTGAAATAAAAGGCTGTCCTGTGACATTTGACTTTTTTGTACCCAGAAAGGGTTTGTTGCTAGTTTAGCATCATGCTAACATGATAATGCTAAGCTAAGCATGTTAAAGCTAACTGATTTACTGTTTAGCTGGGTTATGATCAGAAGCATGAATTCTAAGCTTCTCTCCTTTTCTCTCCCTCTCCCTTTCTCCCTCTCTCCCTCTCTCTCTCTCTCTCTCTCTCTCTCTTTGCTTTTTACTTTTTCTTTTCTAAATGAATTAAAAAAGCTGTGTCTTTTTCTTCCCCCTCCTGTTTTCCCTCGCTGCTTTGGGACGTTAGCGCCCATCTGGATCAAACCACACCAAAGACACCGAGCGAGGTTTTAGCTAAACTCGTAAGTCAACGGAAAGGAACAGGATCGCCGAATCGAACGAGATTCTCAAAGCATAGAATACGATTTTAAAAAAAGAAAGAAAGAAAGAGAAAAACATTCCTATGGCTAGCAGGAACAGTAGCAGAGCATGCTGCATCCGCCTTTACCCATTAGCATGAGACCATCCCTCCTTTATATCGCTCTTTATTTACGGTTCAAATAGTTTCCGTACATAAATATTCATCACGTTTGATGTTTCGTGTTTTTTTTTATTTTGCACCCAAGGTTCAACGGATAATAAATGGTACTGTAATTTTTTTTTTTGTTATTATTTGGTCCTTTTCTGTAGTTTTTGTTCCATCATTCTTTCCACTTTTTTATCTTTTTGGTTCGTCATTCTCTTCCCTTTTTGTCCCACCATTCTTTCCCCCTTTTTCTCTTTTTGGTCCATCATTCTTTCCCCTTTTTGCTCTTTTTGGTCCATCATTCTCTCCAATATTTGCTCTTTTTGTTCCACTATTCTTTTCCCTTTCTGTACTTTTTGTTCTATCATTTTTTCCCCTTTCTGTACTTTATATTTTCTATAATTCTATCCCCTTTTTGCTCTTTTTGTTTCACCATTCTATCCCCTTTTGCTCTTTTTGGTCCATCATTCTTTCCCCTTTCTGTAATTTTTGTTCCATTATTCTTTCCCCTTTTTGCTCTTTTTGTTCACTCATTCTTTCCCCTTTCTGTACTTTTTGTTCTAGAATTTTTTCCCCTTTCTGTACTTTTTGTTCCCTCATTCTTTCCCTTTTTTTCCTCTTTTTGTTCTATCATTCTGTCCTTTTCCTGTAATTTTTGTTCCATCATTCTTTCACCTTTTTGCTCTTTTTGGTCCATTATTCTCTTCCCTTTTTGTTCCACCATTCCTTCCCCTTTCTGTACTTTTTGTTCCACCATTCTTTCCCCTTTCTGTACTTTTTGTTCCATTATTCTTTCCCTTTTTTCCTGTTTTTGTTACATCATTCTGTCCCCTTCCTGTAATTTTTGTTACATCATTCTTTTCCCTTTTTGCTCTTTTTGTTACATCATTCTCTCCCCTTTTTGTTCCACCATTCTTTCCCCTTTTTGTACTTTTTGTTTTATCATTCTTTCCCCTTTTTGCACTTTTTGTTTTATCATTCTTTTCCCTTTCTGTACTTTTTGGTTAATCATACTCTTGTTTTATCCTTTATTCTTTTTACTCTGCTTTGATCTCTTCTGTTCTTTTTCTTAACTTCTATGTTTCCCTTCCATTCCTGATCCATTTTGTATTTAAAAAAAATCATTCTGTGTACTGCTTTTTTCTATCTGATCTATTTCTGATCCATTTCCTCATTAACAGTATCCATGCACTGTTAAAGAGACGTTTTTTTAATCAGACTTTTTGAATTCTTTCCATCAGACACTGATTTGAACATGGCTGTGAAAGTTCAGCTTGTTGGTTTTTGTAGTCGAATCTCCAGGTGCTTCAGATATGTTCTTCATGATAGTTGTGTTGTTGTTGTTGTTGTTGTCTTGTTAGTTTTATTTCTTCTTTTTAAGTCATACTTTAACACTAAACGCTGTTTCATCTCCTCCACCTTCCTAAAGCCTCCATAGTGACTGTTATCCACCAGGTGGAGACACAAGGTACCATTAGATCACACTGTACCACCTCATAGAAGCTACTGCATGTCTCTCGATAGGACACATTACTGATTAGAGACATCTCTGACTGGACATGTATCTTGATTGGACACATCTCTGATTTTACACTCTCTGGTTGGACATGTCTCTGACTAGACATGTCTCCAATTTGTCACATTTCTGATTGGACACATCTCTGATTGGACATGTCTCTGATTGGACACATCTCTGACTGGACATGTCTCCAATTTGTCACATCTCTGTCTGGACACGTCTCTGATTTTACACTCGCTGATTGGACACGTCTCTGATTGGACACGTCTCTGATTGGACACGTCTCTGACTGGACATGTCTCCAATTTGTCACATCTCTAACTGGACACGTTTCTAATCGGACACGTCTCTTGATTTAATACTTTTTGATTGGACACGTCTCTGGTAGGACACGTCTCAGATTGGACACGTCTCTGATTGGTCACGTCTCAGATTTGACACTTTCTGATTGGTCACGTCTCAGATTTGACACTTTCTGATTGGTCACGT
>JAUZSV010036441.1:0-15338 GCA_034780495.1 Parotocinclus cesarpintoi
ACAGGCTGTCAGAAATATAAAATGCACGTCTATATCATGAAAAGTAAAGCCAATTTTAAAATTTTAGCATCAATTTCCCCAAAATTAGTTAAGAACAACTGGTTTGATGCCCGAAACATTTTGGCTGTTAACCAGTGTAATATATCCAATGTAATGGAGGCCTAAGATTTTTGGACAATGCAGTATATGAAACAACAAGGTAACAAGATGTTTTAGTTCATTTGAGATTTTAAAATTGTATCAAGCAATATCCAGCTAGTTCATTAATGTTTTTTTTATATTACTTAATTTAATGTTTAACTATATTTTCCAGGCAAGGGTCACAGGGGCTCCAGTGCTTATCACCAGGTGTAACTAGGTCCCTCTAGCGGTGGGTTAGTGCATTATACCTTGTTCAGACAAGCAGCTCATAAAATTTGAGCTGGACAGATTTTATGCAAGATGAATGGCAGAAAACCAAACAAAAAATCGGATTCAAACCACATTCATATCAATCTTGAGACACATGATTCAGTCCGACCACTCAGATCAGACTTGATGTGGCGCTGGTGTTATTTTGGAACAATAGCATTAAAGAAATCATGATATTGCACCTTAAGATGGAGCAGTGAAGATGTGAAAATTTTTAGAAATCCTGTCTTGGAGTAATTGAAATGCAATTGCATGGGATTAAACTCAATCACTGATGGGACATAATTTAAGATTTTAGTGGCAGTGTTTCTATCTGTACTACCCTGTTCACAGTTTCATGAATACACATAATTCCTGATCACTAAGGCTAATACTTTCCATAGTCGAATCAAATTCACTTTCCAGCTTTTTGATTTAGAAAGCTTTGCAAACAATGCTTTACTCGCCTCTAGCCAAAAGTCTTCAAAAGCTTTTTTTTATGATGTCTGAAGCTGTCAAACAATCCTTGAGCAATGGAAAGAGTAGGGTAAACAATCAGTGCCTCCTTTTTCAATGGCCTTGGTTCAGACTTTTGGGAGAAGCCTGTTATCCAAGGTGTATCACTATATTTCCTTTGTCTGAAGCCCAGACAGTTATTAGGATTACTTTATCTTCTAGACACAAGCAATTTCTTACTTTAAAAATGGAAATTCTTATATTGCTACACAGGTATGTGCCGTTTAACGAGCATCCGATCAACGTCACTTCACTTTAACAACTGGGGTTTTAATAATATAATAAATTATAATAGAAAATAAAAATCAGTCATTTAACCCCAGACATTGCAGCCTTAAACAGCCAAGTTCGCTTGCTTGTTAGCTCATGTTCAAATTAATTAACAGTTTAGAGACACACCGAGCGATACTCTTTTGAACATTTGTTAAATAGTGAAGTTATTCCTGTTTGTGTGTATGACTTTCCACTGCTTATTTGTAACATGTTGCAAATGGTGTTCATAATTCTATGTGAATATCCTATTGTAAGTAGTACTTTTTTCTCCCCCCTCCCCCCACCTGGACATTCTCTCTAAACTATTACTGTATAAACAGGTTCACATTCACTCTTGGACTTGTTTTTTTTCTGGCTGATGTTTTGTGTTGTTTCTAACACTGTCTATCGATTTATTGTTGGCTTCAGTCTAACAAAAGTATCAGTCATTTCAATCACTTAAGTTTTCAGTGGTATACGTGACACATTTAAGTATAGTTTGCACACACAATTTCTTGTGAAAATACTCTTTAAATTTGCATTACAGTAACATAAAAAGTCCTGTTTCACAGAGCGTTGAAATGTGATTGTATCCTGATCCCGTCCCCATTGTTTTAGCTTGAGCAGTGTGTGAGTAATGTAATAGAAAGAATAATCACAGAGGTACCAAAAGAAGAGATTAAGGGTCTGTCTGTTAGCCATGAGAAAGCAGAAAGAGGAGGGAACAGACAGAAAACATGAATTTGATCATGTGTGAGAGAGAAAGAGAGTGGGAGAGAGAGAGAAAGGGCAGATCAAGACTTGACAGATGCAGTTAATAGAGCTCTGGAGATGTTGCATTTCTGAATTTCCATGTAAACAGATGTTCCAGAAATTGAAATATCGAGAAGAAGAAACAAGTGAACAGAGCAGTACAAGCATTAAAGCCAAGGGGGAGTTTCTGAAATGCCTGTTACAACACAGACAACAACACAAGCTGGACACTCTCGTTAGAAAACGGATGAAACAAGGCTGAACTACGACTTACGGTAGGACTAGAAGAGGTACTGCATGGCTTTTCATCAATTATTAGCTATTATAGGAAAAACAATCAGAGCAGTCGATTGTACAAAATAATTCACATGAATCTGATGATGATTTGTTAACTGTGATCAGACCTGCCATAAGAAGTCATGTGTGAAATGTCTAACTACATTAGGACCATGTTACATACATGTTACATACAGGTCATGTTATTCACTGTAGTAGAGGATGTTTAATGTATGTATGCAGTGTGCCAGCTGATTAATTGGCAAGTCTCCTATCTGTTAAATCTAACTAATTGTTTACGGCATGTACAATATTATCAAGATGTCTCTTTGTGGAAATTTTCCCATATTTTTAAAATTCTTTGGACCACTTTGGACCACAGCTGCTGCCTGTCATCCTGCACTGTGCTAGAAAATGGAGATACATTAACGAGTGAGCTACAAAGTTGTGTTTTATGTGATCTCATGGCCGTGTGTTCTGTCCAATTAGAAATAATATGTAGAAGAGCCAGAAAAAATGCCTTTTGAATGTAGGAATTCCTCATTTACAGCATTATTAAAGTAGTACTAGCAGAGAACAAACAGCCGTTTAACTTTTGGCATTGGAGTAACTGGTATAAAGGGAAATTCCAACTGGTCTTTCTGTGGAATCAAATCTGTGATAGCAGAAGCACAACCAAACCCTTTTGCATGGTTTTAATGCAGTTTAATCTGAAGTCATCTTCCAAATCTGATTGATATTTGATTCGGATTGAGTTTTAGTAATCCCGACAGCTCATGTCGTCATTTTGTCTCAACGTTCAGAGCTGTGTTCATCCCTCATTCGCGTTCAACTGTAACTTAATCAAAGATAAGATAAGATAAGATAAGATAATCCTTTATTAATCCCGCAATGGGGAAATTTACAATAATCAGTGTACAAAGGTATAAAATATCTTAAATTAATCACTTTTGTTATACATATATTTTGTTACCAAGTCAAAGGAATGAAGAAAAGCTGATTTTTAGTACGACCTCCATCGAATTTTAAACCACGGATTTGCCACAGTCCTGCAAAAAGAGCACATAGATCTAAGGGAATCCCTGAGAATTAGTGGGTGTGTGTTTGCAGTTCACAGGCAAGCACATGTTCCAGTACACATAATTCTGTCCATTGGAACAGACATCTGGTGTTGATGCACGGCTAGCCAAGTGTGAAATGTGATGTGTAATCCCACTGCGTCCCAACGGAGCTTAACTTCCTGCAAAGTCAATGTGCTGGGGAAAAATACACAGCGATGAGACTGGAAATGGAAACTTTGGTTAGGATTGTTTATAGGTTCAGATATGAAAAAGAAATAGAGGACAGGTCAGCAATTCTGTTGGATCTTCTTTTTTGCTACGTTTTCAACCCACCTATCGTGAAGAACACAGGGAGCAGGCGTAAGCAAAGCTTTGGATGGGGCAGTCCATTGCAGGGTTGGCAGAGCTCCTTGGCCTGGCCTTTCCTTCCTCAAGCAGTTTTTTTTGTTATTTTTCCTGTAGATTCTGTTGTGGAATTCTTTTTGACATTCTGGAATTGTAGATCTTTTAAGATAGGACTGATGCTCTGAAAGTCACATCTTGACTAAGTTTGAGGTAAATCAATGTCTTGATTTATTATTAAGGCAGTGGGGGAGAACACTCAACATTTTCATTCATTCATTCATTATCTTCCGCTTAATCCACACGGGGTCACGGGTCAGCCGGTGCCCACCTAGCAACTCTGAGCGCAAGGGCAGGAACAACCCTATACGGAGCAACAATCCATCGTAGGGCACACAAACACAGTCACGCACACAGTCACACACTAAGGGCCACTTTAGAGACACCAATTAACCTAACACACATGTCTTTGGGCTGTGGGAGTACACCCACGCAGACACGGGGGGCAGACTCCACACAGAAAAGACCCAGGCCGCTTCACCTGGAACAGAGGTTCCACAGTGGAACCCACTGAACCACCATGCTGCCACCAGTAAACATTTAAAATACATCATGCGTGTTGCTTTTCATAATTTCACTGGAATTATGGTGGAATAAAAGTGATTTGTCACTTTTTGCTTTGTTCAATAAGAAGTTGAAAGTTTCAAGAAAATTATTTACAATGTTTAAAATAAATTGAAATATAAAACAAATTTAATTGGAAGCAAAAGATGTTTACATGCACTGTATTGGGGGGGAGGAAGGGGACTTGAAAATATTCTAATTTGCAAAAGAACCACTGGATTAAGGTATCCATAAGCACAAGCCAATTATGATTTGTGATAGGACTTTTCTCTTCTCAATTCTTTTCTTTTCTCAATTTATTTTCTAATCATTTTCTTAATAATGTATCATTTCTATAATTACTGATGATTTTCTCATTTCTATCTGCAATGTCTAAACGTAAATGTATCTTTTTTTCTGCTGTCCCAGATCTGAAGATGCGGGTGATAGTGGGCATCATGTGTCTGTGTCAATGTGTAATCAGTGAACTGGTGGAGACTAAAGGGAAGTCACCTCGATTCATTTGCAGTGTTCCAGGTCTGCCAGGTCCACCTGGAAAGCCAGGGCCTTCTGGGTCCCAAGTGGCTGATGGGCATTTGGGGATTCCAGGAAGAGATGGCAGAGATGGTCGCAAAGGAGAAAAAGGAGAGAAGGGGGAAGTGGGTAGGTAATGGGCTAATATGAGATTATGTTTATACTCTGCATGTTATGATGTGCAGCATTTTACCATAGAAATCAATTAAAATTTGGCTCTGGGTCAAATTGATTTTGCTTGCACCATGTGTTGGTCATCAGTTTGTATTGTCCATTCCAACAGTCTGCTGGTGTCGTAGTAGTAGTATGATGCAACAACATCATACTACTATGGCTATCCAAATAGCTGTTCTTGTTATACGCACTACTTTGTTACAACCAGATAGCCTTACTAGGCTAATAAAAAATTCTCATTTAGCTTTTTTCATCTCTTCTTAGTACTAGCATGTGTTCCAACCTCTGTCTGCAATGGCAAATTTCTGTTCCTATACCTCAGTCGTAACACATTTTGACTCTTTGTCTGAATACTTGTGATCACTACTGGAACTGCAGTACCCTATTGGTTAAGGTACTGGACTCTGGACCTGATGGTCCAGGGTTCAAACCTCTGTCAAACTGCTACAGTTGGGTCCTTAAGCAAGATCCATAACCCACCATTGCTTAAATTATAAGACTGTACCAGTTGTAAGTCGCTCTTGATAAGGGCGTCTGCTAAATTACGTAAATGTAAATTTTACTCATAAATATACAAATGTAGTCAGCAGTAAGAACTCGACTGGAAGCATGTAGCATTCTAAAAAGCACTAGTTCAAGTTCAAGTGTGCTCAAGTGTGTCACTAACTAAGCTGAACACTACAAACCTGAACACATTAGACACTACCTTATAGCTAAGCACTAAGAAAAGCACAGAGACCACACACCTGACCACAGTTCAAATTGAGACTTTTGCAGAGCACTAACCAATGTCCCATGTGACCATAGACGTCAGCTTTAATGCTTGCATCTAATGATCAAATATCCAGTTAAGTTGTCAGAATTCCAGTGAGCTGGAATTCCTCGTAGGACTTTCATCATAAAATGGCTTTGGATAAGGTGCCCATGAAACTGATGACATGACAATCATGTTTACACCACCAGTACCCCATCCAGCGCCTTGTTAAGAGGACCAAAATTTGGTTCCTGATACAGCACACACATTTGAATGCATCACTCTTCTCAAATGCACCATAATCCTTATTTTGCAGGCTATTACTTTATTTTGAAGTATCCCCTATTTTTATGTAAGTAGTATGGTGTATATATATATACAACAGTTTGAATCATATAGTTAAAATGATAAGTCTGACTATTGTATGTGTATCTCAGGTATTAAAGGAAGAGTGGGACCCACAGGTAAAATCGGCCAGCGTGGAGAAAGGGGCTCCACAGGAAAGCGAGGTCCCAGTGGTGACCCCGGAGACCCTGGACCTCCAGGACACCCAGGACCTTCAGGAAAAAGAGGGGATAAGGGCCAACGGGGCCCTAAAGGGGTGCCAGGCAAGTGTCTTTGTGGCAGTCTGGTGCCCAAGTCGGCATTCTCTGTGGCCATTACAAGCAGCTACCCAGCAGAAAAAGTGCCAATCAAGTTCAACAAGGTTCTCTTTGATGAGGGCGGCCACTACAACCCCCAGACAGGCAAATTTGTCTGTGCGTACCCCGGTATCTATTACTTCTCTTATGACATCACATTGGCCAATAAGCACCTAGCAATTGGCCTTGTGCAGAACGGGCAGTATCGCATTAAGACATATGATGCCAACACAGGGAATCATGATGTGGCATCAGGCTCAACTGTGATATTCCTTAACCCAGAGGATGAAGTCTGGCTGGAAATCTTTTTTAAGGACCAGAATGGCCTGTTTTCTGATCCCAGCTGGGCCGACAGTCTTTTTTCAGGGTTTCTGCTCTATGCTGATACGAATTACCTAGATGCACTGTCAGAGGACTACGCTTAGAATCAGCAGGAGATCAGCAGAATAACTAACTGCATTCTATTAATCAGAATTGGTTCATTTTTTACTAAAATATTATTGTGGACTAAGGTTTTCATTTATTAAACAAGGACAAGTTATGGCTTATCGAGGATAGATGTGTAAGCTACAACAGAAATGTCAGAATAATATGGTTATATGGATATTTGGAACAAGGTCTGTGATTAAGTACTACTGACACTAGTAATGTAACCCTGAACAGGGCTGTTGTTTATAATATATTAAATTACTCCATATAGAATTCTTATATACAGTAAAGCAAAAGTCTTAGGCCACCATTAGATTAGATATACCGTAGTTTTAACGTACAATGATCATGTATCATTATTTCTTTCTCTCTTTATTAAAATACAACCAGAAAATGTTTTCCTTTTTGGAAGAGTAGCAGCCAAGAACCCACTTTTTTTGGAATGTGAACAGGGTGAAAAGGTAATGCTATGCTTAAGCCCACAAAGATCACAATGACATTCAGTAGAAAAGTGTCTTGTAAAATGTTTGAGCCCAGTCATCGAACATATGTTATGTGTGGTTACATGTGGACAAAATGTAATATGTATTATATCATTGCTAAAAAAAATTAATGGTGGCCTAAGACTTTTGCACAGTACAGTAATTAAAATATTTTTTTTACTTTATTGTCTGAGAAGAGCCTGAAAAGGAAGTTGTGTACCACAAAAAATAGCAGGGCCAATTAAAATCCATAAACAGTGGCGTGCCTATGCTCTGGACTTTTCATTTTACTCTCTAAGACTGGACTGCAAAACATTACGTTGATTTTAAACGATTTAATCCAATCATTTGAACAAATAAATTAGCAAGTAGAATAGTTTTGATTTCCCATTTATTGAATTAGGTTCTATTTATGTACTTTCATGACCTGTGTAAAAATCTGATGATGTTTTAGGTCATTTTAGAAAATTAAGTAAAAAAGCTGAAGGGTTTTTAAGCACCACTGTATGTGCTTTATGTGATGCTAACCCTGATGATCTGCTGCTAAGCTAACAAAATTCTTAGTGTTTAGACTTATTAAACAATACATCGACTAAAGGTATAAACAGCTGTATTTTTTTTTTAATAGACTACTGTACACAGTGTTTAGCAGACAGTTTGGTATACAGCCAGTTTTTATTAATGCCCAGGCAGGTTACATATCGGCTAGTTAGCTACCTTTCAGTGGACACAGATAGAAAGGCTATTAAAGTATTTACATCATCATATTCTCAGCAATTTAAATAAATACCATCCAAACGTATCTGCATAATCCATAATACCCACAATTTATAGTGGCTAACATATAGATTGTGTCTCTATATGTAAACAAAGACCATAAACAATAGGGAGTGTATGTGTGTAGATATGTGTGTATGCTTTAGCTCTGTTAGTTGCCTAGCTACTGGAAAATTTATGGAGCCATTAAAAGTTGTTTGCTAGCCCAAGTTATGCCTAGACCCGGTCCAAACTGCTGCGCAATGTTCTGCTAATCAGTTGATGACAGTTCATGTAGTTTGCAGTTTATATGTGTTAATGAAATAGAAATAATTGTTAGGGAGTGTAACATTTTAGATTAAATAATGATGTCACCATTTAAGGTTCACAGCTTTGGGGAATCAACAAAGAACATGGAAACTTGCAGGCTTGCCTTGTATGCGTTAGCAGTAGCCCTTTTTGATATAAAGCTACAATTGTCTCCCTTTAAAAAGTATTTCTAAATGACTGATGTGATTCACGTGTATACTTTTCATTAATAATCACAATGTGTGTTTTGGAGCCTTGAAACCGAGTAGCACCCTTGTTGGCACGGGTAGCTCCTGTGTATGCTCACAGGAGTGTGACTCCCTCAATAGCTGCACATTCTAATAAATAATCTTGTGTGCTTGTGCATTTGTGTGTGCTTGTGTGTTACATAAATATCATTTGGAGTAACATGTAAGATTGTCCCAAATTAAGGTATTCCTTTTTTCATATTGATTAAATACACACGATAACCTACCACTTAACAGTTTCAAGAACTTTCTTCCTCATACATGCTGGATCTACTCACAGGAACCCTGCTCACAGGTTCTAGTTCCAATCCTTTAATACATTATTGGTTGAACCACCTCTTTTAATAAAGCAGTTGAATTGAATTTCATATGTAGCGAGAGGGGGTTTTGGTTATCACTTTCCTTTCATCTGGTAGTCATATTTTCAGCACCAGAATCCTTGTTGTAAAAACGTGTACACAGTGAAAGTCCAGGCTGTCTTGCTTGAATGAATACAGCATGTGGTTATGTGGGGAAAGTCACCTATTTAAATGGGTTTGGTAGGTTCCCCCAAATTTTGCTGTAATGACAAAGAACTTCATGATCATCAGCAAATCTGATAATCCATATTACCAAGACCATCTTATGATGAGGAGGCACAGAGAAAGAGAAGTCGCCTCAAAGTACAAAAGAGCCCCAGTTCGTTTTTTGTTCCAGATCTGAGTCTGCACGGGTTTTCTCCAGGTACTCTGTTTTCCCTTCCCATTAATAGGTCTGTTAGAGTTTTTATAATGTCCAAGTGTGTGTTCTAAGGTGCCTTAGTGTATGAGCATGTGTATGTGCATTACGATGGATTGGTGCTTTGCCTATGGTTGCCTATGGCACCGGCTTCCATGCGACCCTGCCCAGGATTTAGTGAGAAATAAAATGACTGAAATATAAGCTCCATCTAAATGTGGTGGCCTGGTACTGGGCTAAGGTATTGGATTATGACTCAGAAGATTGAGGGTTAATATCCCACCTCTGTCAAGCTCTATTAAGCAAGGCCCTAATTAACCTCCAGTTGCTTAGACTATAAGACTGTATTGTTGTAAGTTAAATTACTAAATGTATATGTAGTGCATGTCCAATAAACACTGCAGTCATAAAAATATTCTCCTACAATACTACACACAATCATTTAAATCAGAAACTCATTACCTTTTTCCAACGCTGAAAAAACCCCCCAGACCAGCATGATGCTGGACTTGGTGGTGATTTGTTGTGTTTTGAACATGTTTTTGCTGGGGATGCTGGTCTTTGCTGGGGATTGTGACCAGAACATGCTGGTCTTCACTGGGGGTGCTGGTGACCACAACATGCTGATCTTTACTGGGGGTTCTGGTGACCAAAACATGCTGTTCTTTACTGGGGGTGCTGGTGACCACAACATGCTGATCTTTACTGGGGGTGCTGGTGACCAAAACATGCTGGTATTTACTGGGGGTGCTGGTGACCAAAACATGCTGGTCTTTGGATGGCAGTGACCAGTGCATGCTGGTCTTTTCTGAGTATGCTAGTGACTAGCACATGCTGGTTGAACAACAAAACCAGCAAGATCATACAGGTCAACCAGCAAAACCAGCACCACACCAGCTTAAACCAGCATGGATCTGATGCTGCTCAATGCTTGTTTTTTTCAGCAGGGTGGCACACTTTTCATTCTAACCTATCTAACTAATTTAATATGTTTAATGCGTTAACTTTATTAGGTGCTATGTGATCTTTAAGTTTATTTGCTTACTCTGCAGAAGCTTACAGTTTTAAATATTTTAAAGAGTATCGATTTAACGCGCTTTATCGCAATATATATTGTGCTAAGAACCTTGCTTATACCCCGCCCTACAGCGATCCAATCACAGTGCGAGGAAATGCGAACGACACTGAATTCGGCCAATCACAATTCAGACGCTTCACCGCGAAGGTTAAAGCCCTTCTGATCAGGGTTTGGTTGCGCTGTAGTTTAAACCGTTACCAAGCAGCGCAGTGACATGATGGCGGTGAGAGGCTTTAGTGTTCTTAACTTAAGTTTTTCTCTTCAAATAAATCATATAAAAGGGACTCGAGTGATATAAATAATGTTTCGACATTGTGGTTTAACGTATTCCTAGTGTGTAGTTTAATAAACGCATGTTTGTAGTAAAGCATTTGCTCAGTGTTTATTTACCGCAGTTGTTTCTGTTATTATTGATAATAATTGGTGGATTTATAAATTAATATTTTGTACATAATATCTGTTATTCACTCTCGTTTTGTTTGTGTTGCTATTTTAGAACATAGTCTATAACGGGAGCTGAACTGACCAAATGGGATTTACACGTTCCTCTCCAACATACAGCAGATAAATATAATCATGTCTACGTCCAGGTATCTAAAATCAAACCTAATTCGTTCATTGAAAAGTTTCGGATAACAGGAACCATTTTTAATTCATTTCCTATAGGATAATCTCAGCATGTTTCCTGTAGTATGCTATCTATTCAAACCTGCCTGGGTATGGGTTCTATGGGTATACTGAATTATTTCAGGGTAATATGTGGGACTGTGGTGGACTAATGCTTAAGGTATTGGGTTATGGACCAGAAGGTCGAGGCTTTAAATCCCACTTCTGCCACAGTTGGGTCCCTGAGCAAGGTTCTTAACCCATAATTGCTTGGATTGTAAGACTGTATTAATTGTACAGTTGCCCTGGATAAAGGTTATTATGCTTAATGGCATAAATGTAAAAAAAAAAAAAAATGTCATATAGTGTCAAGCGCTTGGGTGGAGCAGCAGGTTGGGCATCAGGTGTGGACATGGTTGGCTGTGTCTGAGGGAGCTTGGGAGGTGGGGGATCATACCGCAACAGGACTGATAATGAGTTTCATAATTAATTTCATTACAGTTTGAAGTTTTTTCTTGAAGCAAATCCTGTGTGGTTATTGCCAGTGGTCAAAACGAAATAAAAAAAAAGTAGAAGTAGATGTCCAATTTTTGCACAGTCATGTAAACCTGGAGCTTCTCCAACATCTGTTTAGATAGATTATTGGCCAAATCTGATTTTCTTATCAGATTTATCAGATTATTATTTGCTTATATACACACTCATTGATGCTTTTGACTTCTGTTATATGTCCAAGTGACTTTCCCTCTGTAATGTGTTCATTCTTCACATGCATTTGAAGGAAGGGACTAGATGGTTCAGAATATGGTTTAATAGATTGAATTTTCATTAAATTTCGTTATAGCGAGTCAAGTTAAATGTCAGTTATGCTATAGCAGGCAGAAAATCGGCAGCCAGATTCGACTGTACCAAGAATCATGCTTTTTTTAAATAGAAAACCAGTGTTTCCTTTATGCTATATACCCAAGTGGAGGTCTAAAGGTTTTTGTGACCTGCACAAGTTGTATTAGGTTAATATATTTTAAGATGTCATTTATCCATTGGTTTCAAATCTATTGTACATGATTGTAGAGCTACCAGATAAAGATGACCATTGAGAATAGATACAAGGTCTAAATATGTGCCTGCAATCTCAGCTTCGTTTTTGTTGATTTACCTCTCTGGTGCTTTCTCCTAGCGAATTTCGGGAGAAGCTACGTAAGAAGCGCCGGGCGCTACAGGAGTCATTAGTGAAAGTAAAGGATGACACGCAGGTCTGTGTTACACCATGACGTCACTATCACTGTGAACTGATCTTTGTTTTGTAGTAGAAGTTCAACTGTGCTGTCTGTAAATGAGATTTGTGTAAGTGATATTAAGATTTGAGCCAGTATAGCAACTGGTCGGTAAGTTATTTGGTATAAACACACAACCCAGTTTGACTGTAGCAGGCATTTAGTCTGAGCATGACACAACATGCCCAATGAAGGTGCTCAGGAAACATGAACACACTAACACACACCCTGTGGGTTAGAAGTTGCATCTGTGACCCATGTGCTCTGCCTGCCAGGCATTGGTTCCCTCCGACTCCAATGGGACTAAGGGGCATGATCACACTACGGTGGAGGTTGGTTCACTTCTCTTTAGCTTCTTTGGAATGTCCTGTTCTGTTCTGTCATTTTCTAGGTTGTTAGATCTTGCGTTTTGCTTCGGATATGCTCAAAAACTTATCCTTTGTTCCTGCTTGATACTTTCCCTGCTTTGCTTCTTTCTTTACTAATGCTTTCTGTGTACTGTTCTTCGATGGCATGAACCTTCTTTTGTACAAAACTAATAGTTTGGTACTTTTCTTTGTCCCAGCTTAAAGTGAAGCAACAAAAGTTGCCCATTTTCCACCACGTTACAGTTACACGTGATTCTGTTTTAAAGCCGTGTGGGTTTGAATGATTCTCATTGCATGGTAGGAACTGTCAGATAGACAAGAGGACCTGGGTGAAACCTTGAGGCGCTCCATTAAGGCACAAAGAATGAAGAAGAAAAAGAAGGTACAGTTTGTTTACAGTATTTTTTTTTGTTGTTGCTCAAGTCACAGGTCTCAGGCATGCATGAACAATGATAACCTGACCTGGGCACCAGCAGGTCCAGGTGTAGGTTGCTGTTGATCCCCATAAGACAACCGAGTCACTGTATTGTGTGTGTTACACTCCACCTGTGACACCATGTTCCAGGTTTTTTTCTCACAAGCACTGGATCTGCAAGCATTATGTTGAAATTAAGCCAGTAGAAATCATAAAATTAGCTTCAGAGGACAGGAGAGTTGAGTGGACAGAGGTATTTTTTTATGTTGGGGTCTAAGCTACAGTCTTTGAACATATGCTTTAAGACACATGCTTTTGCATATGAGGGAAATGTAAATATAAAAAAAATAATTTTATCTAGCGTTTTACCTTTTTGGTTGTTTAGCACTAGCCGAGTTAGTACATGTAATTTTCTAAAAAGGTTTTCGTTTTATTTGCCACTGGATCCACTATAACATTTATGCTGTTAGTTTGTTAGATGAAAACTTGCTGCTGATTTTACATACTGTAAATGTATGATTTTCCATAAAACACTGAGAAGGGTGGGGCAAACAGTGACTTCTCATTTAAAGGAACAGTAACTCCAAATAGAGCTGTTTAGACATGGTAAGAAGGGTGCTCTGGCCCTGGATCTTTGTGATATTTGACCAAAGTAGGTTACGGACATTTGATTAAAACCCTGGTTTAAATGATTACTTGTAGAAAAGGGGTACAATGTGTCACTTTTAAATTCATTTTGTTCACTCCGTTCTGAACAGCTTATTTTGTAGATCATGCCTTCTTTACTATGGGTTCTTGTCCTCTGTGATTGCTTCAGTTGAAAGAGATGGTAATGGACAATCCACCAGACGATGAGGTGCTTGAGGAGGTGGTGACGGTTGTGGAGGAGCTTCAGGAAAAGCATTCAGAGGAGATACCTGCAGAAAGAGGTCACTCAGTTAGATCCCAGAGAGGTAAGAATCTAATATTAATTTAGTTTAATGCATGTACAGAGGAAATAAATCAGTGGCTTGCTGGTACCTTTCTGGAAACTGAACATCTTGAGTTCAAATCCTGGGTGGGGCTTACAACTCAAAGGTAGTCTGGAATGATGCTGGAACCCGGTCATGGACGGACACATTATCTAGTACATACCTCTCCTTGTGCCCAGAAAATCCCAGTTTTAACCTCCTGCCTCTCCCCCTTGTTCTGGTCCAGGGGGGTATGGGGGAGTCTAACAGCATTATTTAATGCCATGGTAACATCCCCCATAATGGTGGGGCTTTTTTGTCCTTTCTTAAAGCAGTAATGGAATACAGTTATCTACATCATATGCAACGTTTTTATGTTTATCTCCTTATCTTTTTCAGATCTTCCTCCTCTTCCTGCTCTAAGGGCTGACTCCAGTGTCTCAGAGAGCTCAGTCAGGCAGCGTGTGAGGGAGAAGCTGAGGGAGGCAAGAGTAAGCCAACATGTCATTTAGGATAAGCGCATTTTGCCTAAATCACACAAAAAGTTCTGTTCAGGTTATGGTCAGGGATGGGAGTTGTGTTGTTTTCAGCCCAAGGTCTCAAACATCATCTTGCAAATGGTCAAGTTGGGTCAGATACCTGAATTTAGCCGTGCCTGTGTACAGAGTCCGGTTTGGGGCGATCAATGCCTGCAACAGTGACCCATACTGTACTGGTGCAAGTTCATCATTCATGCTCACCTGCCCCCCATAACAGTGGGGTTACATAAAAATAAGATGTGTATCAGAAAGCCTTAGCCACAATATTAATAAGGAAAATTAACAAGATGTAAATTTTAAAATATAGGTGGTACAAGGTGATGCAATATAATGTATAATATAAGTTATTTTAATAGACCTGTATCAATTCAAAACAGCTTTAAACCAATTGTTATACTGTCAAACCAGATTTAATGGGGTTGTACTGAGATGTTTTTGTTGATTTGATTTGATGCACTGACATTTTGACTGTTGAAAAATAAAGGCAGAAATTGCTGACTGATACTAAAGTTTAAGGAACAGCTCAACTCTCGTAGTCTTTAATGGAGAGTGTGAGGAGAGTCAATAGCTTGAGCACAGAAAGCCACTGCACGAGAGAAATTTCTTTCTTCCTTATTCCACACTGACTGCATATTACTCCTGACTCCGCATGCTTAGAGCATTTCACAATATCCCGAGACATTAGACATGTGATCTGTAATCACTGTGCATTTAAGGTAATAATACAGTCGATTCCGGTTAATAGGACCACTGGTTAATGGGGCCAGCCGCTTATTCGGACCAAATCCTAAAGTACCGGAACAAATCCTTTTAGATACGTGTAATGTTATTCGCTTATTTTGACCAAAGAACGTGTACAGTATGTAATATC
>JAUZSV010036661.1:0-15337 GCA_034780495.1 Parotocinclus cesarpintoi
AGATGCAGGCTAAGACCAACAAACTCCTGTTATCTAAATTCCTGCTTATTTTAATTCCTTGACCCACTATACAAACCATTGACCTAGTATAGGAAGAGGCTATTAGTAGAATAACTGAAGTACATGGTCTTCTGAATGGCCGCTTACCCTTAATGCTAACTAATACCTTTGTTTAATTTAGTAGTTATTTATGAAATAATGGTTGTGTACTTTATATTTTAGTTTTTAACACTAGAATAAACAGCTGTGAGAGTAGAATGTGCAAAAAAACGCGTTTAACGTATTATTTATATTATTTTAAATAATATTTAATAATATTTTATATCATTTTAACTATGGTAGAGAAATGTGAGTTTGATTAAATTGAAATATTTGCGATTAGCTTAAATATCCCACTGAAAACATGGGAAAATGCAGACCTTAACTTCATTCGACGTAAACTAAATTAGGAAGTTGGTAAATGGTAATGGAAAATACATGAATGAATTTATTTATTTAGAGTTCATTAAGTAATTGTACAGGGTGAGTCAAACGTCACAAGACTCTTCATGTGTTTAATCGTGGATTTTTCGCAAAGACTGCCAAAACCATTTAAAAGTTTTTCATCAGTAGTGGTCTTCGTAAAATCACTATGTGGCTTGTCGTCCACAGTCCCGGATTCTCCGAATTTGGCTATGGGGATGTAACAGTGCTGTGTAAAATTGGTGGTGTTTCTGGGTGTCAGTTGTTGAAGTCTGTGATTATGATATGGCAGCTGTGTTCCCTGGACATCAGAATCATCAATTCCATCTTCATTTACATGTGACGAACAACAGAAGTTTAGAAAATTCTGCTCTCTTCTTTTATATGCTACATGACCAGCTTCCCATTGGAAAAACTTGCGCTTCATCCAATATGATGCCTTTCAAGATGGCAGCCATTTCCCGGACATAGCCTAGAAGATAGGCCCTCCTCACTCTTGCGTCTTTGGACTCACCCTGTAGTTATTTTGAGGATTGTGCAAGTCTTAGAATTGCTGGCTTGGGGATAAGAGAGAAAGAAAGAAAAGCCTAGAGACAAGTAATAAGCATTGTTACAGCTGTACTGATTTTCATTCAGAGGTGTTTGAATGTTACACACTGAGTCAGTGTTGGTTTTTGTAAGGTGGCCAGTAATATGAATACTGAGAATAAGGCCTGGCCTGCAGTGACGTCTTTATGGTTTGTGTATTTTTATTAGTTTATTTGCTTAACTGTGTACTGGTTGGTTTATTTCTGAGCATTTGGAATCATTACTGGATCTATCTGTACACATGAAGTCTTAACCCACAAAATAATCTAGTGACTGGCATTTTGTTCTCATGGCTGAACTGAGATGTAGCTGATTGATCACTCAGGTGATGTGTGTGTCACTTCTGATGTCTACCAAGACAACCAGCACAAACACACACACACACACACACACACACACACACACACACGCGCTTCCATCCTACACGCTTTCTGTATTGAGTGTCCTAGCAACAAGGTTTTTCAGGATTCCTGCTGTTGGTCTGTGTAAGGCCATTAAACACTGTCAGTATTAATGACAAACTGCATGTTTATTTTTTAGCTTTTATATAACACGCACAGGTTATTGTAATTATACTTTCACTCATGTTTCTCATTATGGGGTATTGTGTGCAGAATGATGGGAGGGGGAGGTTTTAGCTTGAAGAAAGTGAAAGGGTCTGAAGAAATTCAGAATGTATTCAGAACACCTGGCCCATATGATTTTGCTGCATTGCCGGAAGTCACCCATTGGGAGAATCTGAATTAACTGCTGTCTATGCACTATATATACCTCCTCTCACCCTGCTTCACCTCCTCTGTTCCCAACCTCTCGGGTCTATCCTTGGTATCCAAATGACCAGTGCCAGACACAGGCCAGACTGTAACAAGAGGCCTCAGAACACATGAATTAAACAGTACAGGTGTGAGTAAGCATGTTCGAGGTGTAGAGGTTTTGTAGATGCTCCCACTAGGTCATTATAATATTATAGGACGTTCTGTTTGCATTCTGGGAATTCTAGGTACGTTTCATGTTTGTAAACTTCATTTGATTATGTTGGTAACAAAAAAGGTTTCTATATCCCAGTGGTTCTCAAAGTGGGGTCCCACAGGGTTGGTGCAGAGCAATTGCACTGGGGGTACTTGGAATAATTTCAGTGTTAAGGTGATTTGTTACTTAGTTTTTTGGTGAGTAAGATGTTGTAGTTTTGTATGAATCAGTGGAGTTCGGATACAAAAGAAATGTACGTGTGTTGAAGTGGAGAGCTCAAAAGTCAATTTTGTACAATGATTGTGCATTGCCTCAAAGCAGCTTTACAATATTATATTATTATAAAACGCCAGTCCCAAATTTAGCAAGCATAGGGCAACAGTAGAAAAGAAAAACTCCCTGAAAATAGAAGGAAGAAACCTTGGGAGGACCAAGACTCAGGTGGCCTAGATGTTAATTGAAATAATTAAGTTGTAGTACTAGTAAAATTAAGTAAATAATGCAATTTAAGTAATAAAATTTAAATTAAATAAGTAAATAGTTTTAAGATGAGTCCTCAGCGGTAAGTTATTGGCAGCATATCGTCTCCTAATAACTAAATGATGGACAGAGTTATTGTACTCTGGTTTGGCCCAGGCATGGTGGGACTGGGTTCTGTTGATAAAGACAGTAAAGTAATGCTGAGGTGGAGGAACATCTAAGTGTGTGGTGCTGGAACTGGTACAGGAGCATCAGGTCGGAAAAGGAAAAGAGAAAATGTAGTTACTTATTGGTTCTGAGAGAGTTTGAGGACCACTGGTATATACCCATTGTAGTTGCCTATTATTGCAGAGAGCTTGAGTTTGCATAGCTGGTAAAAGTAAAAACCGCAGATGGTCAGTTGTTGGACAGACACAGGGGTGTGTCCAAATCTTGAGAAGAGCAGTATAGACTACTAGGTATCTGATGCTAAGTATCCAATTTACCATCTGCAGCTGCACCTTAGTCAAGTACTCTGTCTGTCTGTCTGTCTGTCTATCTACACTGTGTACGGAAAGTATTCAGACCCCTTTAAATTTATCACTCTTTGTTTCATTGCAGCTGTTTGCTAAAATCAAAAAAGTTCATTTTATTTCTCATTATTGTACACTCAGCATTTCATCTTGACACAAAAAACAGACATGTAGAATTATTTAGCAAATGTATTAAAAAATACAAACTGAAATAGCACATGGTCATAAGTATTCAGACTCTTTGCTCTGTATTTAGTAGAAGCCTTTTTCGCACTAAAACCATGAGCCCATTATGAAGGTGGCCTGACAACTGTTACGATCATTTAACCAAAATAATTACTGAATTTAATTAGTGCAACTATCATTTTAAATAATTGTTGTATTATAAGCCTTCCCAGATTATAATTATGCTGTATGGTAATTATTTACCATCAGAAAACAGATTATTTTGTGAGACTGTATTGGTCAAGTGTTTGTTTTCAACCTAATAAACCATATTTTTGTTTATTCCAATCATCTAACCAGCTTTATTGGCCCAAATCTAGTCCAGAGCCGTAACCATTGAGCACCATTGTCAGCCATGGTGTCAGCCAGATGGCTGCTTTCATAAAGCTCCATGGTGACACGGAGATCATGCTGCCTGTTGGGCATGGCAGTTTCTTTCTTGATCTTTCTTTTTTTAACTCTTGTGCTTGTGTTCCAGAATGGGGCTTTTACAAAGCCGAGGGGAGGCTATTGTATCCGAGCTACATTGAACACCTGTCATGTTTGAGGCCAGCGATGGGCTATTTGTTCGTTGAATTGGTGTCTGCTGGAGGTAGCATTTAATCTCTTCACTGAAGCTCTTTTCAGATTTGAAACTGCCATACTCTGTCCGGGATGTGTGTAACTGTTAATGTAGTCAGAACTGGCAAGTGCTTACACACAAGCACGTATACAATCACACACACTCCGTGCCTGGGGGAGGCTTATGCCACAGCCATAAAATGAGCATCCCTGGTTGTTTTTTTTTCTAGCCACCAGAGACAACAGAGTAATACTCCAGCTCCCAAAGTGCATCAAGAGAGTTTCAGAGAGCATCGTAACACAATCCGTGTGATTGTGTTTGTAGTGTCTCATGATATTCACATGCATTACATTTGTTTACACACTGTAAGAGCTATTGTTTTGTACCTTCTATGCCTCTGTGACACATTTGCCGACAGATGTTGCAGCTGGATCTGTGGATTCTACACACTCATAGGTTGCTGGTCCCATAAATACTCAATTGGTGATAAATCTGGTGACCAGGTAGGTCATGAAATGTGTTAGAGTTTTTAGGCCAGTATTATCTTACTGGATGATGCCAGTTAGAAGCCTTGCCATGAGAGGCAACAGGTGGCTGCAGGATGTCCTGCACAATTCTCTGATATGTTAGTGTACCTTGTATCACTACTAGGGGTGACCAGCTGTCATTTGTGTCACATTACAGTTGTTCACACACTGTAAGAGCTATTGTTTTGCAAGGCGAAACATCTGTTCATAGAGTCGCCGTGAGTTGAGTCGACCCAGCAGCACCTGTAAAGCTTTTCTGGCAAGATAGTTAATGGAGGCACCATTGTTACTGCAGTGTGATCCAACTCCACCAACACTGTACTAGTGATAGAATAACTAATGCCATATTGAGATAATTGGCATCGGCCAGTAGTAATCTACACTCAAAATGCAAAATGCAGAGAAACTGTGCTGGGAGTACTGGGTGACTAAAAGAAAAGAAGTCAGTGAAGGGTCATTGATGTGCCTTGTTTCCAACACCAAAACTTTTACAGCTAATCACAAAAAGATGCTGCTAACATGTGCACTGCTCTAACATTGTTTTTTTTAATTATTATTTTCCCAGAAAATGCTAAATTAATTTAATATATATTACCTATGAGTTAAATGTGTAAGCAATTTCGTAGGCTAAATGTACTTTTTTATACATAAATTTCACATATTAGCCACACTAGAATGGCTAAACATTCACATTTTTTCGTTAGAGTACTCGTACTCTTAGTCACACGCTCCCCTGCTGTGAGCAACTTAGTGTCCCATTATAACGCCAATGACCCACAGCGTCCAGTCACCAGCTAAATGGGGTCATACAGAAGGGCTTACATTTTCCCAAGTGATAAAGGTTGCAGAGATAGTACTTTTATAGCTTAAATATGTTCATTAAGCAATTGTGTGTCTCATGTATTACTATAGTTAATTTTATCAGCTTAAAAAAGTGATGGTGGCCATCGGTCACTGTACTCTCTAAATATCCGATTTGGCCATTAAAAATCGACCACCTTGCTGCAGCATATGCTGCTGCTGCCCAATGTGAGGTTCTGTAACTGCCATACCTGATCTTCACATTCAGGGTTTAAGGTTCTCAGAAACTGCTATTTCCAGCAGCTGGCTCTCATCTCAGTGCCGTCGGAGATGCAAAGTGCTAATAGACTTGTGCAATCAGGGGTCTAGATACATTTATACTGGTTGCATTGTAGCGTCATACTTCGCAGTTGGTTGCACTGACTTCTAATTTGGTTGTAACCATTTTTTTATATTAATCAATGACCATGCATGTTGATAAATCGTTTTCTTAATGTGTTGAATCTTTAAGCTTTTCACGAAAGACAACTGGAGCTTCTGATTTGAAATTGAAGCCAGGTGCACAAACCTTTTGTTTTACATTTCTTAATTAGGAATAAACATAAATGCAACTGTACAGTTCAGCACAGCATGGGACTAGAAAATCGAATGTTTCTTTTTGTCAAGGCAGGGTGAGGAAATGATCTAACTCACACAAGGAACTTTAATGTAAAATAAAGGTACATTGTGGGAACAGTTTCTCAGATAGTTGCATGATTGACTGGTGTATTTAAATTGCAATTAAAGCTTTGAGAATATACTTTATTAGAACTGTATAAGATATCTAATTCACACTAAATAAATAATTGTGTAATTAATGTTAAGCATGCTCCAGTTAGACATTAATAGGTTGCTACAACCTGTTTAAAATACAGATTTTCCAAAGTATTGGTCGATATTGGCAGTGCTAATGTGCTACTACACTGCTTACAAAAATCAGGGTATATTAAAAAAAAATGTATTTGATTTTTATAAGCAGTATAGTGTATGTGTAAGTATAGTGATGTTCTGATCTGATACTCTGAAATGGATTTGTTATTAAACTTTTCTCTCTAAAACTAAGTATCAGCTTTGTAAACGAAAACCCATTTCACACTTTTGCATAAGTATCAATTTCATTTTAGCCGAAAGGTTATATACCGCTCACAAGAATTAAGGGCTTTTTCAAAATGAAAGGTCCCCAATGAAATGTCCTCTAATTTTTGTGATCAGTGTAGTAAAATCAATTAGAATACCGTTGTTAAATATTAGGGGTGTAACAAATTTACTCTGCTCGCGATTCAATTAGATTTGCAATAATGCGTTCTTACGATTTTCTTTTTTTGTAGCATCTTTTTAATTAAGCAAATGAAAACATTCACGTTTTTAGAGAGCTATCAATTCAAAATCATTTACGCCTAAAGAATAAAAATAATATTCCATCTGCAACAGTTAAAATAAATTGGAAGGTGCTTTAAATAACGCTACAGCAAAAAGTGTTATTGTAAAAGTTGCGCCATATTTAAATAACAAAGTGCTTACTTCAATTAAAGCTCAAAATAAACAAACAAGCTATCTAAATATTTAATCATTCTTAAATTCAGTTAGTGTTTTCATTAACGAGTTTTCAATTGCAGAACTAAAGATCTGGGATCATGAGGTGTGATCGTGACCTCTGGTGTTCAAAACATGCAATTGCATTAGATGGCATAACAAACCTAATACATGTGAAATCTCCATGATGCACACTGGCATTTTTTATTTTTTTGGCATTTTACACTCTAGTTAGATAAGAAGTGAATAGTTGAGAATAGGTGTTCCTTAACTTAAACATCAGCTGATAACACAAACGGCATGATTCATACTGACTAACATTTACAGGTCTTTTACTTTATGCTGCTCACAAAAAAATAGGGCATACTTCAAAATGAAATATCCTATAATGAAATATTTGTGAGCAGCGTATACTAGTAATAATTTAATAATGTTTAACTGTTGTTTTTCATTTCTTTGTTTTCATTTTTATGAATCTTTTGCTTTAGATTTGGCTTTTGCTATAGCCTAGTGATATTCACAGTGAGGTATCAAGTGTTAAATAAAAAAAATAGCTCTAATATTTAGATCAGTACTCTCTATCAGCAAATACGGAGAATGCAGGTATCAGTATTAAAAACCTGTGATCAATGCATTTGTAGTATGACTCTTTAAAATTCTTACCTCTTGACATTAGAGTACAGTACGTTGTAAAGTCATGCTTGTTTTTAGCTAAACTATAAGCTGTTTTTATAAGCTGTTTTGTCATCCTGTACATTTTTATGAACCGTATACTGTATATGTTTTACACTCCTAGTAGAAATGACGCACCCAGATAGAAATGTCAGATTGCTGCAAACTTCGGCAGGCGTTTATGTTTAAAGCAGTTATGTAAATGATAACAGGTGGGGTCTGATTAGACACTGGGTCTGGCCCCAAAAGACGTTCAAAGTGGTTCCCCTTCTCTGCCTCTATGACACATTTGCCGACAGATGTTGCAGCTGGATACGTAGATTCTACACACTCATAGGTTGCTGGTTCCATAAATACTTAATTGGTGATAAATCTGGTGACCAGGCAGGTCAAGAAATTGTTACAATCTGTAAAAACCATTCCTGGGGGAAATCATTGCACTGTGTAGGCAAGTATTATCTTCCTGAATGATACCAGTTGGAAGCCTTGCCATGAGAGGCAACAGGTGGCTGCAGGATGTCCTGCACAATTCTCTGAGACGTTGGTGTCCCTTGTATCACTACTAGAGGTGCCCGGCTGTCATATGTGACTCTTACCAGCAGTTGGGGCTGTGTGTCACTCTATAACAAAGGCCTCCATACTCAAATTGACTGTCATTCAATCCCAAACATAACATTTAATTAATTTAGTTGCTAAAGACGCTAGGGTTCCAGTTGAGAGCAGTCCAGGTTTCTTGTTCACGACGACACTGCAAACGAAGGTGACGGTGGCTGAATGTCAACTGCAGGACACCGTGAGCACTGTGAGAACAAATTTCCTTCTAAGTGCCTGGAAATGGTCCAAGCAGAGATAATGGAGTGTAGTAAAGGTGCCACCTGTGTCTGGATGGTGGACAATAGAAACTGTGGGAGCTGCCCGTCTTTGTCAGTGGATCAAACAATGCACTTTAATTGTGGTCTGGTGGCCCTTATGGACCCATTGTAGATTACACCTGTAATCAGCGTTTTGCAGTAATCTGATATTTCTATCAAGCTGTGTTATTGTTTCTGTCAGTGAGTATGTATTGTGTATATTTTTATATTATTAATATATTTTGCTATATTTATATTTGTATGTTATTTTACCTTTAATATTTGATTTAATAGTTTTATGCAAAAACCAGTAATTATTTATTTGTAAATGTACAAAAATGTTGGTTGTTGTCTTTTAATTTTTTGAAATGAAACCTGTTATATTAATTTATGTCTGACTTATAGTTTCAGTTCATTTCCAAGTCAGTGTTTCTTGTGAAGTGTTTCATCTAATTTCCATGCATTAATCTGTTAAAAAAAAATCTTAGTACTTATTGCATCCTAACAAACCTGTCACATTTGGACTTCTCAGCATCTTTGCTTGGCAACAAATTTAGGGGCTGTGTATCATGCGGCCAAGAATCTCTCATAATCCTCTTGATGTGTTCTATAGGACTTACTGGGCTATGTTGCAGTTGTATTGGATATGGCAGAACAAGTGCATGCTTTGTAGTAGTGTTTCTGTAGTGTAGCTGGACAGGAGCAGACTGCAGATGAACATACAGAACACACAGCGAAGGGATTTCCTGTTAAATGTACTTAAAAGTATAATGACATCGCATCAGCTCTTTACTAGATTGCAGCTCAAAAGTACACAGCTGTGGTTTAGTTTACCAAGTGCTTAAGGCCAGCCACAGCCTCTATTATGAGGCTCAGGTCAGCTGATGCTCTTATAACTGTAATTGTTTGGACACTCCACTTGACTTGCACGTTTCTCAATATTTGGAATAAAAACAAGTCATCCTTTATATATGAACTGGAGATGCACTGATCATTGCCATAAATGCACTAATGTGCTAAATATGCACTAGTGTAGGCTAAATACATCCGGCACAGAATGAGACTGATCATATGTAATAGCAATGCATTTGCCAACCATAAATGCAAAAACCATACAATTATGAGCCAGTAATAATCAAAATAGGGATAAATTCTGACCATGATTGTTGGTGACAGATGAGCTGGTGTGAGCATTTCTAGAACTGCCCATTTCCCTGGATATGCACACCAGTCTCTATTACTCAGAATGGTGCCATACAGAAAAACATCCAGTGAGCGGCAGTTTTATGGACACGCATGTCTTGGTTATGAGGTAGGTCAGCATAGAAAGTCTACACTGATTTGAGCTGAACTCTGATAACCACCCAACATACAGTTGTGGTAAGTGGAACATCATCTGAAAGTCATCAGAATGCACTATACATTGGTCCTTTGGCAATTTGATGGACTGACACCCCATTCCGGTGGCAGAGTCAGTAGCCACCCCCTCTGACCATAACTAGGCTAGGATAAACATATTGTTTTGTAGGAATCTTATAGGAATCAATCAAATGTATAATATTTGCAGTGACAATGTTTATAAAACCTGTACAAAATATTTAGAGAATTTACAGAATTTTACTCTGTTGTAGGTCAATTTCGTGGCATGTCAGCTCTGTGCACTCCTGTCTGCTTTCTGTTTCCGCCTCTATCTACACCCCAGCAAGACCAATCCTTTTGTGAGGCATGTGGTGGCCACGCTGCTCGGCTTCTACTTTGCCCTCTTCTGCTTTGGCTGGTGAGTTTGCCCCCCACCCTTGTTCCTCATTAACCAGAAGGGTTTCCCAACCAAGAACAGCTTTTGAGTTCTAACATTGCTTGTTTGTTAAATCACCTTGTACCTGTCAAAACAGATCAAAATAACTCTCAGACCTGTAAATGAGGTTTATGTATGGACTAAATCAGATGATATCATATTAAATTAGAACAGTTTTTAGAGAATTCTGAGCATCTAGCTTTTCTAACAACCACTAACATGCCTCGAATTCTCCTCTTGAAGCTTGTAAGAGTCGATCTGCATGACTTGTTTTAGCCAAAACTCTAACATGATTCACAATATTCTTGCTCATAAAAGATTTCTAGGGCAAATATGTCTCCATGGCTCCTAAAAAGGTTATAGTGGTAGCCTAGCGGTTAAGGTACTGGACTCTGGACCAGACGGTACAGGGTTCAAATCCCACCTCTGTCAAGCTGCCACAGTTGGGTCCATGAGCAAGATCCTTAACTTACAACTGCTTGTATTGTAAGATTGTATCAGTTGCAAGTTGCTCTGAATAAGGGCATCTGCTAAATGCCTTAAATGTAAATATACTTTTGACAGCCAACCCGAAAGGAAACAGGAACTGAATCCTCACGAATATAGGCTGGAATTAGCATTAGCAGCTGTCCTGGTGCGTAGTGTACTAAATTACATGAGATTATATAACGTAACATATAACATAACATTAAAGAATAAGCTTTGTGTTAATGATTATGGCCAACTGCAGGTTAATGTTTTAAATTTTAACTTACTTGTCAATACACGTTATAGGCTCCACTATCCAAGTATAGACCTCTATAAAACAAACTATTCAGTTCATGAAACATTTGCAGTACAACTTTGTTAATGCATATAATGCCATACACAGTGTGGATTTTTTTCGGGATCTGGAACGGATCCATTCAATTTGCATTATACCATTGTTTTCAGTTGTCGACAAGCCTTCTGGAACGAATTAACGGCGAGAACCGAGGTACCACTGTAATTTGAAGAAACCATCTACAGTGTGGTCCTACTTGCCTCTCTAGCTTATGACAAGAACATGGTTTTGTATCTTGAAGATAACAAAGAAAATAAGATTAGTGTATGCGTGATGTGTCTAAAAACAAAGGTAAAAAATTTTGTACAGCATTTGTTCACATTTCCAACATAATAAGAAAAAAAAATCCTAATACAGTCGATTCTGGTTAATTGGACCACCGGTTAATGGGACCAGCCGCTTATTCGGACCATATTCTAAATTACAAAATCAAATCCTATTAAATACGTGTAATGTTATTTGCTTATTTGGACCAAAATTCCACTTATTCGGACCAAAGAACGTGTACAGTATGTAAAATCCGTGGTTACCAAAGAAACTCTTCGTCTCTGGCATCAATACAATGCTCCCGAGTTTCTCCCCAGCCCTCTACTGCCACCTACAGGTCTTTGCCTAACATTTCCATTTACCACAAAAAAAAAGCCATAAGTCGCCACTTAGCCACTGCAAAACCTTCCTGTGTCTGCGTGGGTTTACTCCGAGTACTCCGGTTTCCTCCCACAGTCCAAAGACATGTGTGTTTGGTGAATTGGTGTCTCTAAATTGCCATTGACCTGTGTATGTATGACTGGTCTTGGAATGAACTTGTGTATGGATCTAACCTTGTGCTTGTCGCTGGATGGCCACTGGTGCCGATTAAGCGACGTTAAAGAAGCCAAATAAACAAACAAACCACAGTCCACAGTAAAAGTAGTGCGATTGCCAGTTTGTTATCCCCAAACTGATTTACATGTCTAGCTCCTGTATTGGAGAAGCTCTGTTCAGGCTGTCACGGGTTAAGAGCGAGCAGTTGAAGTGCATTCCTGCCGTTGGTGTCAGTCCTCCCGGTTTTTTGCCTGAGGGGTGGCAAGGCTGCTGCTTACATCATCAGTGTATCCTGGAAGCTGGCCTAAATATTTTCTCAGTGACTATGTAGTCTGACGATGCAGCTTTGTGGAATGTTTCTCAGGTTCTGACCAGAGGGGTACAAAGCAGGACTAGGTAAACACATGTAACCTTTCCTCATGGGGATCAGGAACATTTACATCACACCGGAAAGTGTGCAAATGAATGCTAGTCCACTATCTGTATAGTCGTGTCGACTCTTGTTGTTGCCCCAGGACTTTCTGTTGGCACGCACAGAGGCCATGCAAGGTTGTTCATTTGTGCTTGAAACATTTTTACAGCAAGCTACAATCTATTCTGGAGGATATTACATTTATTAAAAGCTTACTAGTCTAAATGAATTTGCATAGTTTTAGTTTAATGTATTGGATCCTTTGTTAGACTGGCTTTAAAGGTTTGTAAAATGTTTGTAAAAAAAAAAAAAAAAAGTAAATCTGAGCTGTCTATTGAATTGATTTGGTTGTAAAATCAACTTATATTTAGTTATTTTATTGATTGATTATTTTTGGATGCATTGCTATATTTACCTTTTATATATACCGTAGTTTGCTGACCTCTGAACAGCCCGTAAGAGACTTCTTTTGGGTGCTTTTCCAGACCTGTTGGCTTTGTTTCTTGTGGGATCTGGCAACCCCAGAATTTACCACAGCAAAATGGTTTATCGATCCATTTTGTGAAGGCTCTGAATTGGAGCATGTGCGCGAGTAAATGCGGAATGTCATTATTTTTATGTTATTATAGGTTCAAGTTTAGGTTGCATCTTTCTGTGAGGTTATTGGCTAGTTGCAAAGTAGAAATTAGATAATTGTTCTCAACGTTATGTGTAGAGCTTGTGGAATCAGGTGTCCACACTGCAGCAAAACTGTCCCTTTGATTCGTCCCTAAAACATTGTTAACAATGACTTGTTTTGGTTCTGAAGCTTATAGGAACCCTTCAGGTTGTGTTGTAAAAGTTTATTCTCACTCACATTGATTGTTGAAGTCCATGTGGAAAGCCGTGCTTAAGCTTTTAAACGTGGTGATATATAACGCCATGTTTTCATGAATAATTCCGCCTGCGCGCAGACAGGATGGTGCTTAGCTTTGTGTACTTAATCTGTTTCGCTTAAAGGCGAAGCCACTAATCTACACCTATACCATCTACACCAATCACCAATCTACATCAATCCTCAATATTCTAGCTGTTTGTCACACTTTAAAACAATTTAAAAACACGTTCTTGCACACGCACACCTCCTTGTTTCTACACTTATTGTCTATTTTATCAGTTCCACTTACAATATAAAAGCTCTTTGTAGTTTTACAATTACAGAGTTTAGTCCATCTGTTTCTCTACATACTTTTAGTCGCCTTTACTCTGTTCTCTAATGGTCAGAACTCACAGGACATTTGGGTGGTGGATCATTCTCAGCGCTGCAGTGACACTGGTGGTGTCTTAGTGTGTGTTCTGTATGCAGTGTGTGTTTCACCAGCATCCTATGAGCATGCACTACACCACCAAAACCAGTACAGGCAAAGGTACAAACGGCTTCTGTATGGCAAGTGGAACTGATTTACATTGAAAGTGAAGTGTGCGTGCGTGCGTGCATTTATGTATTTATAGCAGTATTCATTTAGACATGTTTGAGCCTGATTAAATACTTCATATTAAAGGTAAAATAGCACAATGGAGTTTGATGAACTTGTTGCCTGATTCTGTAGAAATTCTGTAGAGTTTGTAAAGCTTGGTTTTTGAGCTTGTTATAAAGTTGCTGCATTGGATTCATTACTATGTTTTATGTTTTTTGTTTGTTTTTTTTAATTAATTTTGTAGAATGAACACAACTACTAAAGCAACTTACCTACTGATTACAAAAATAGCAAAATAACAACATAAAGAAAGTTAGAATAGCGCATTTTACCTAGCAGAACTGCAAATCGTTGCTAAAATGCAATGTAGTGGACACCATGCATGAGAGGGTTAAAGTGCACCTCAAAAATGGTTCTGTAATCCAACTACATCTCAGTACGATAATAAATGAAAACGTTATGCCTGATTGGTGCACTATCGTGGTGTAATGTCATGCTGCATTTGTTTAACCTGATTTTCCAGGAGCTAGGTAGTAGAACTTAGTTTCCGTGAATGCTCGTCTCTATCCAGTACTTTTCTGAACCATCTCTCCTCTTTCTGTGTGTGTGTATAGTGTGGCCAGGAGCTGTGAGGGCTCCGTGGGGAGATGCTGGAGGTGCAGGAGGAGCGAGCAGCAGCAGCAGCGGGTACGGGAACGGCCAGCGGAACGGCGCCCGGCGCCACGGCTAGAAAGGATCGTGCCAAAGACCGACAGGAGGAGGGCCAGGATAGCAGTGGCCCTGCCGCAGCTGGGCCCCGCAGTGCTCGGGCCAAGGCCTCGTCCACCTCGCACACACATTCGCACACACCCAGTCCTCACCAGCACACTACTGCTTCAGCCTCGGTAGCACTGGGACTGTCGTCAATGCATTCCAGCAACCCCAAAGTGAGAAACTCTCCTTCAGCTAACACTCAGAGGTGAGAACCTTGTGTGTGTTTGGTTTTAAGAACGTGTCCGGGCAGTAAATGCAAATGACCGCTTTGGCATTTGGAAATGGTTATACAATATCTCACAAATGACTACACCCGGTAGTGAGAACCTGTTTTATGATATATATATATTTTCATGGGACTACACTGCAAATATGAAATTTTTGTAAAGTAGTCAGTCTATACCTTTGGCAACAAAAGTAAGTACACCCCTAAGTGAAAATGACCAATTTGTGTCCAATTAGTCATTTACCCCTCCCTGGAATCATGTGACTCAATAGTGTTACAAAGTCTCGGGTGTGAATGGGGAGCAGGAGTGTTGCATTTGGTCTTATCAACATAGCACCTCATGGCAAACGATCTGAAAAAAATGAAATGTATAAAACGATTGTGTCTCTACATTAAGTTGGCCTAGACTAGAAAAAGGTAAGAGGAATATAAGAAGCCTACACCCTGACAGTGAGCTGCAGAATAGTGGCGAAGATCATACAGTGATTTAACTGGAATCACATACAGTGATTTCCACTCAGAACCAAAGAAGTGGAGTGCACGTGTTGAGCGTCATATCCAGCTTTTGAAAATAGACTTGCTGCCAAAAAGGGGTGGGGGGTCAGCCTGTCAGTGCTCAGACCATACACCGCACACTGTCTGCATGGCTGTTGTACCAGAAGGAAGATTATGCACAAGAAAGTCCACAAGCAGTTTCCTGAAGACAAGCAGGATAAGGACATGGATTACTGGAATCACATCTGTGGTCTGTTGAGACCAAGATACATTTCTTTGGTTCAGATGGTGTTAAGTGTGTGTGTGTGTGTGTGTGTGTGTGGGGGGGGGGGTAGCATAGCGGTTAAGTTA
>JAUZSV010036772.1:0-15336 GCA_034780495.1 Parotocinclus cesarpintoi
AGGTGGCATCTAATGGTAGTTTTGAAGACTTAGTGACCCAAAGATGCCAATATTTTGTGTAACTCTTCAACAGTGATACTTTATGAGGGTTTCTCTCTTTTACAATCCTCAAATCAAACTTGGATCATCCTCAAGGTAAATTTGTCACTGTTCTGGTTGAGTACACTAAACTATAAACTATATTTAATGATTGGCCTGTAGCAATAATTAAAGCCATCACTCTAGCTATTGCATTTATAGCCATTCTATGACTTATTATGGTCATAGCACTTTTTTCTTACTTGGATTGTGTTCTTTTGTCTTTACAATGTTAAAGAAGAGAATCAGACCTCTGTGTCACCTGTTTTTGTTTAAAATTATGATTATTTATTGATTTATTATGTATTATATATTTATGCTTTAAGACTAAATATACTTTAATGTACTAGCCCTGCCCTCTAGTTGTCATTCACACAAACCATGTAACTGAGCAAAAACATATTTCAACACCTTCCTTAACTTAAATTCACTGCATTTCACAGATGCCCTTTTCCAGAGCAACTTTCAAATTCCAGTCTTATAATGTGCATTCGAAGCAATGGGTGATTAATAGCCTAGCTCAATTGCACAACTCTGTAAGCTTGGCAATGCTCAATATTGAACCTATATGCTTCTGATCAACAATTCAGTACCTTAACTGTAACACCATAAAAGTTCCCAAGTAGACTAGCAGAGCATTTATCTAAAATGGTTTCAGCTTATCCATTGAATAATCATTTTGGATAACACAGCCAATAGGAAAGTCATGGTAATGCAAGCCACACCTATTACTTAAATATACACAAAATGGCATGGGATCTCAAATGTGGATTTCAATAATACAATTCTTAATTCTTAAGAAAAATTACCAACTGAGCATATGTATAATACAGACCAAATTCCCCAGTATGAAAGATATATCCAACCCTGCAATGGGGGGGATTAAAAAGTCCTGCGGCACACGTTGCATACAATTACGGCCCAACAAAAAGACAGAGAGGCTGTAATTACTCAGTAACAGCTCCACACTCTCAGCCCTCATGGGATCTCATTAGTTCGACACTCATCATACAAACCATTTAGACAAATACTTTGTTCACCTACAGAGTACACACTCAAAGGTTTCAATGAAAGAGAGGTAGAGGAATAAACACCAATCTGTTTAGTGTATTAATTACTTTTGTGAAACAGCGTGACAAAGTTGTTAGACAATTATCACAGTTTAAAACATAGGGCGTTCTGGTTAGAAAACATTTAACAAAATTATGAGCTTGAGTTGTCTACATAGAAAAGGCTGGTTGAAAAATGTTTTTAATACAAGCAACTTAAATATTTAATTCAAAACTGTAAGAGGTTACATTCTCTATAATTTATTTCAAATATTTCACCAATATGTGTTTGGGCATAGTAACTGCAATTTGCTAGCCCCACACTGGAGTGAATAAAGAGGGTTGAGGGAGTGGGATCAAACGAGGGATCGTCCCCTCACATTGCAACAGTGACTGCAATGGACTGGCGCCCCATTTGGCTCCTCCATTTTTTAAACTAAGTAAAATGGTTATTTTTAATTTACTGCTACAGCTAAAGACAACTTTATCTTTTTGACCCATGTCTTTTTTGGAGAATAGACCATGAGTTCCAAAAAGGTCAGTATCTTTTGGTTTATGAATTGAGAGCTTATTTCCATTCGATAGAACAAAAAGTGATTAGCTCTTCAAATTCTTTACCAGTTTGTTACTTCAGAATTTCAAAAGGCATAATAGAAAAAGAAAGGAGAGCAAAGCCTTTGCTCTAATACTGTAAGGTGTTAGGATAGGATTTTTATCAGCAGATCTGTGCTCGATAGAAATTAAGATGAGATCTGCTAAAAGGCAGAAAAAAAATAATAAAAAGAAATATTCTGGCCTTAATTTGTATCTACAATGTGGAAGCATACCCTTAGAACCCATAGAGATTAACGATTCCCCCTAACCAAAAATGGCTAGAGACTTTCCAGGTGATAACCGTTTTTTTGCTTAGCAGTGTATATTAATATTAATAGTATACAAATAACGTTTGCTGGAGGTTTTAAAATATGTGAAGCACTTCAAACTAGTGTTTACATATGAGCACTGCATATTGCAGTCAAAATCATGGCGACGCTTATACCCCATCAGTAGGGCTACAATGCATTTGCCAAAGCTACAAACATTGTGAATACTGGTCTCACCTGCTTTTCGTTTTATATAACAAGTAATGAGGACTACAGATTTTTAAAGTGTTTTTTTTTATTTTTATAAAAGCATCACTATGTATCTAAACATGAAACTTGAATCTCTGTAATGGACAGCTGGACACTGTTACCTCTACACATGCACATCTTCAAGCAGCACCTACTAATCAAAGCATCACAACATGTACTGAAAAGCGCAAAGAAGCTGGAAAAATTGGGACATTCAATGTAAAATCACAAGAATCAAGCGTCAACGCCATCACATTCCTCTGTGACATACCAAAGTGAACAAGCAATGGCACTTTGATTTCTGAGTAGCTCGACAGGCACAATGGACAACGAGAATGGCAGGTGATGATTCCAGGTGAGACTCTCAGCTGCCGGGATTTACTTTTTAAAAAGAAATGCACTAAATTTGAGGTGACAACACAGTACGAGCCTGCCACATAAAAGCAAGTTAGTTGAAAAACGACTTGTAAGCTGAACTACTTTGTTTGTGTTGAGGAAAGCTCAGAGGAAGAACACATCTGCCAGGAAATGTGCAGAGCCTTTTAGACTACAGCCCGCCTGCTTTACGTGGCTTCCGAAAGGTTGTTATGCACATAGCTCTTCTACTTAATCTGCTAGCCTACTGCTAAAATCCACTGCAATCAAGAGGAGCATTCTTTTGAAAAAGCTCTAGTCTGTAAGGTAAAACTCAGTTACTACTGGTACCAGCAACAAGTATACAGTAAATTAATGTATTAAATTATATTATATTGTATTATATCTTTTTTCATATTTTGTATTCTTGATATATATAGTTATATATTCTTAAAATATTATGCTGTCTTTAAAGTACTGTAACATACATTTTTTTATTATATTATCTTTATTATTATTTTTATTATTACTTAATTATGCTCTGTTAAAATTTTTTCTATTTAGCGTATTAGTATTCAAACTGTTTTTTATAAATGTACTAGTTAGGTCATTTACTTCTTACATATTAAACTTTAGACTGCCCAAGGAGGTTGGGTCCCTTTTGGAATCTGCACGAGATTTCCTCCTTCTTTTTCTTCAACTTTAGGGAGTTTTTTATTTTCCACTGGCACTATAGGTGTCCTCAGTAGGCATGATAAGTCAACATTGCCTGGTCAATTAGTGTATATAATTTTACACTGTTCACAAAAATTGGAGGATATTTCAAGAGTCCAACAGTGGCAGTTTGGTATAGCACTTGGTTTACAAGCTTCAGATTTATCATCCAGAGACCACACAATATGACTTATCACTCAAATGATTCAACAGGCATGATTTGTATATTCATTTGTTGTTATTTATTTGTTATTTATTCAACTTCACGCTTAAACATCAATGGCAATTCAACAACAAGGCTACATCAATACGCAAGGTCATACTGAAGCTAGTCTTAAATATTTACTGCTCAAAGAAAATAAAGGAACACTTTGAAAACACCATGTCTCAGTGGAATAAGAAATAAGAATATATTTCTTGATGTGGAATGGTTAATGTGTTAGAAACAAACGGCTGCAACATCACTTGATAAAATTCAAAGACACCCTAAATATCATAGCCAAAATACCTCAAAATGGTACTTAGTGGTTTATATGGTATCCATGTACTTGTAAACATGCCTGGAAACATCAGGTTATGCTCGTAATGAGATAACAGATGGTGTTACGGGAAGTCCTCTCAGATGTGGACGAGAGCATCACTGAGCTCCTGAACAGTCTGAAGCAACCTGGAAGCATCAGATAAACCAGAATATAATGTCCTAGAGGTGTACTACTTGATTTAGGTCAGGTGAAAGGGAGGCCAATCAATGGAAATAATTTCTTCATCCTAAAAAAACTGCCAGCATACTCTCACCACATTAGGCCAGGCATTGTTATGCACCAGGAGGAACCCAGGACCCGCGAGGCCAGCATGGTCTAAGGTCTAAGGACTTTCTACGGCCTTGTCCAGCTGTCCTAGAGGAACTGCCTATCTCCTGGAATCTCCTCCGTACTCTTAAGACTGTGCTGGATGACACAGCAAACCATCTGGCAATAGCATGTATTGATGTGCCATCCTGCATTGGTTGGACTACCTGGATTACCTCTGTAGGGTCCAGGTACATACCATGGATGATCCCAACCAACTGCAAAACTAGTGAGAAATCAGCCAGAAAAGATGAGAAGGAACAAAATGTAAAAGGCCTCCACCTATTAAACCATTCCTGTTTTGTGGGTTCTCTTATTGTTGCTCCTCTATTGCTTATGCTGTTCACTTCATTAACACCACACATGCATTTGTTAATGCATTAATCAGTTAACCTAAAGAATGTCTTATGTCTTTGTAAAACAGTGCAATGTGAAAGTCTTAGCTGTGTCAGTCCTCTTTGGTCTGGGGCTCCATGCAAGATCTCACCCAGTGGGGGAAGGATGATTCTGAGAATGGTCAGGAATCCGCCCAGAACTACAAAGGAGGACCTGACCAGTGACCTGAAAAGAGCTGGGACCGCAGCCTCAAAGATGACCATCTGCAACACACTACACCGTCATGGATTAAAATCCTGTAGGGCACGCAAGGTCCCCCTGCTCACACTAGCAAATGTCCAGGACCATTAAAGTTCACCAGTGACCATATGGATGACCCAGAGCAGGCATGGGAGAAGGTCATGTGATGACAACTCAACTCGCTGTGTTTGGAGGAAGAAGAAGGATGAGTACAACCCCAAGAAAACGGTCCCAACCGTAAAGCATGGGGGTGGTAGCATCATACTTTGGGGGGTTTTCTGCAAAGGCGACAGGGAGACTGCACTGTCGAATCATGTATCGAGAAATTTTGGCCTCAGTAAGAGCACTTAAGATGGATTGTGGCTGGGTCTTCCAGCATGACAATGACTGAAAGGACACAGCTAGGGAAACTAAGGAATGGCTCCATAAGAAATATTTCAAGGTCCTGGCGTGGCCTAGCCAGTCTCCAAACTTGAACCCAATATTTAGATGGAGCTGAATCTTAATGTTTCCCAGTGACTCTCCAAAAGTGAGGAGTGGGTCAAAATCCCTGCTGTAGACCTCTGTAATTTAAAACAATGTTCTGTTTTTCTATTATATCAAATACTTATTTATGCAATAATATATATATATATATATATATATACTGTATAAATGAACACAGTGCAACTTTTGAATGCATATTAATTGCAGTGTGGATGCGCTAACACTTCTTACAACAGCTGGTAAACAGTGACTGTGTGTGTCGGCAGTTGTGTTGGCAAAGCTTAATCTCAGTTGTCTTCTTCTAAAAAGCTTCTCATTACTGTGAGTGGGACAGTGAAAAGTGATCTGACAGAGCTATGTTTTCCTGCTTACCATTAGTTACATCACGGGTCTGGCAGTAACCTATTTCTTTAGTCCTTTTTAACATGATCCAAGACGATTGAAACTACATGGTAAAAACAGTATTAACCACTTCATTACCTGTTAAGATAAATGCATAGTAAACCGTATGACACTTATTAAACATCACAACTTACTATGTTCCACCATCACTTAAGTAAAATTCTCTCTCTGGTGTATAATATGTCAAACACAAGTTTGAATGAAACAGATCTAATTTCAGCCTGTACTAAATTTGCTCCAAAATGTCGATGTCTTGTTTATGCTTTCAGAAATAATAAAGTACATATGATTACCCAACTCTATTTGCTAACACTGTGAGAGGACCGACACCATGCCGCACACTCAGTGGCATCCTCCTGCTTGGTTGCTAGCACAGGCTCCATCCCTGCCGAGCCCTCAGAGCTCTAAATTGTTTATCAGACACTAATGCAGTCGTTTAATCCAATTTGCATTCATATTAGTTTCTGGGTATCTCAGTCCGAGGGGAATTACTTCTTTAGTGCTCCTCAGAGAATCCAAAATAACTTTCTGCATGATATCGGTATCTTCATATTTCTCATCTGAGGAGCCAACTGCTTTTAAATACACTCCTCTCTCACAAGTGATTGGGCAAGTCATTTGGAGAGGCTGCAGATGAGTAAGCATGCACACACACACCAGAGGGTTATGGAGCCTGTCATAGGCTAGCAACCACTGAATTAAATGCCACCGCATCACTCGTCTCTTCCCACTGGGTACAATTCTTCTCCGAAGTGATGTTTGTGTTTAAACTGCTCTGTGCCTGTGTGTGCACTGAGTAGGTGAGGTGTCTTCACTCATTTGCACATTAATAAGCATTTTTCCAAACACAGAAAATAAGATAGTGTTTGCTTTTAATATTCTACATTCATTATGCATGTGCTATGGTATGGAAGTAAATAGAGAGAAGGGGAGGAGGTTGGAGAAAAAGCTTTTGAAAATTCATTTGAAAAAAAGTGTTGTCTTGCCATTAAACTTTCCTGAAAAAAGCTGAACAAACAAAACCAGCATAACAAATTAATTGCCTATTTCAGATGCATTCTAAGGTCTAGTTTTTCTCAGATTTTAGTCATAGCAGGTGTGATAAACAGAACGGAGACAAAGCACAACACAAAGCAAACTGTTTAACCCCTATTTATCCCGGTCAGATTTGCTAAGTCTAGAGCATAACCCAGACTTCACCTGTGGTACTCAGATGCACACTCTGGACAGGGCGCCAGTCCATCGCAGGGCTCTGTAAACAACTCTTGATTCCATAGGAAGAACCGTTTCCAACAGCTGGTTCTTACCACTGAATTACGAGAGCTGCTAGGAAAGTGACAGATGAACCTAAACAATGGTGTGACTGGAGTACAAACACTATATTTAGAGACAAAAATCTATACTTTAAGACAGTGCCAAGGGTACACACAACAATGGAGTGAACACAGTAAGATCCTTTTGACAGTAAACTGCAGGTTGCATGCAAAAACGCAGGGGTCAAACTGAAATTGTCCATCAGCCAGACAAGCAGAACTCATTTGGATGCAAACGAGTGTCTATGATATTCAAATATTCAATATATATGCTCAAGGCTTGGCTGAACACTGGCCCCACCCACTCAAAATGCTCCCTACCAAGATATGCATGCAAACGCAAGGGAAGGTTTTTTTTTTTATGTGTGCGAATTGTGTGTTTGCATATTCATTGGTTGGATGTCTGTGAACATTTTTAAAACACTTCATCAAAAAAAGCTCAACTTTGAGATGGGGAAAGCCTGAAGTAATGACTGCAATTACAACTTATTCTGTTAAACCTGGATAAATAATCCTAGGAATGTTAGTACATTTTCTTTCTGTTATATAACATTCACCCAAGCTGCTGTCGCAAATCAAAAGCTATGGGTCATAACCTCAGAGCAGAGAGTTTCCTTTTTTAAAGCCCATATGAAGCATTATTTTCCAAACATTACCACAACTATCAGTCGTCATGCTATATAATGTCCACTAAATGCAATATAGAATGAATTGCTACTGGAAACTATATAGATAAGCACAAACAATGAGATGAGCAGATGGGATAAAAAAAAAACAATGAGAACCTTCTGCAGTGAGTGTGGGTCAGTGAGAAGAGATAGCCTATTCACCTGAATAAGGGGCACAGTGTAATGTATTGGAGAGGGTATCACATTAACCTGCCAAGGCCTCTTTAAATGGGGTCCAGGGCTTAAACTGATTTATCTATTGGCTCCTTCAGGGGCACTTTAGAGTGTGCAGCTCTGCCTGCCATGCCATCAATCTCCCATTTGCTCAATAGCTATCATCACTTTTTATATCAGGTACTGAAAGAGGAGAGAAGAGAACAGTACAGCGCATAAACTTACATGCCATCGATCAAATGTTATGTAAAGTGTGCACTCAGTATGCAGTCTTACATCATCCGCAGCAATGCAGAGTGTTTCAATTAAACTGCATACATCACTCTGCTAACTTCATAAACTTTTTAACACATATCCACCACTTTCAGTTCTCCAAAAATCCAAGTCCATTCTTTTCCAGAAATTTAACACAAAACTTGGTTCAAAGTTCTGTAAAATATGCACACTATGTTGCTCATAAATACTCTGAATAAAAATGCACTCAACTTTGTACAAAGATACAAAGTATTTACATTTGCAGTGTTTAGCAGACAGTGTTATCCAGGGTGACTTGTTGCAATCTTTCAGGTTTAATCCAAGCAGTTATATAATAAGTACTTTGCTCGGGGAGATGACTTTGCTGCACCACCTCAGTCCTCATTTGAAGTAAAGGTAGGGAAGTTTGGTAGAAGTTACATGTAGCTCTATTTACACTCAATTTCAAAGACCACAATGCCTGAATGCTAGTGAAAGAGAAGGAGCATTCTGAACTAACCGCTAACATGCCTGCCAGGCAGGTAGAGGCGATTAAACCACTTGTCCTAATTGGCTGGATAATAATGGCCCATATCTTTAGTTTTTTCCCTCTTGTTTAACAGATCTGGTGGTGTCACAGACACACACTATATTGACAGTTACCCAGGTGCAAAGCAGAACTTCTGCAACAAATTCAAAGAGGCCCCGCTTAAAACAACTGATATCAAAACAAAAAGACCTTGCACCTGTTGACAACAAATAATCCTTATGGAACAAATAAATACAAGCTAATTCAATTAATAAAGTGGAATCTGAAATAAAAATATATAACAACTATCAAAAATTTATTACAATGACACAAACTGGAGACACAATGCACAAGTATTTTTAAATCTAAATAATAGTTACAGAATATAATTAATAAAGGACTAAAATTACATACATGTACATACATTATTTGACATTCATTAATCAACACTATATGAGCAAAAGTTTGTGGACACCCAAAAATGACATTAGCATTGAGTTGAACTATCCCTCTTTCTTTGCTACAATAGCCTTGTTCTTCTAAAAGGGCTGGAACAAGACTGTAAAATCCTCTTCTACAGTTAATTTAAGCCCTGACATTTGGCATTCATGGTTAGAATATGCATTTCTCAAGTTGGGAATGGGAATTTTCTTTACGTAACATCATACGACAAGCACAAGGAACACTGAAGCTAGTCATAAACACTTATCTAGTGTATTCAGTTAACCTTATAAAGGTGGCACGATAGTGGTTCGATCCTGACCCAGACTTAGGTGGTTTGATGTTCTCCCTGTTTCCTTGTGTTCACTCTGGGTACTATGGATTTCTCTGACATTTTAAAGACATGTGCTAGGTTAACTTATGTTACTAAAGTGGCTTCAGTGTGTGAGTGAGTTTATGAATCACTTTGTCTGGGGTTGTTCCTGCCAGCTAATTTGCTGGTTTTTGGCTTTTCTGAAAACCTGACTACGGTTCAGTGGATAAAAATGGAGCAAATTAATTAATTAATTAACTGCTAGAGACTTTGGACTGTGTGAGGAAACTTGAGCACCCTGTGTTATCCCACACATGCATGGAGGGGGACATGCAAACTGCACAGACACTGTCCGATGTTGGGATCAAACCATGGCCCCAGATGCTGCATTTTTAAAGGTGTCAAGATGTATGATGGACCCCTTGAAGGAGAAGGTCCTATGCAAGTTCTCAAATAAATGTGGCAAACCAATTCTCCATTCTCTGGATTTTTGTAAAATCTTGTTGTAAGTGAAAACCTATGAATATGTAATATCTATAGTTAGTAAGGTATTTACAAGTCAGTAAGGTAGAATACAACCCATTCTACTACCAATATCTATCTACAAACAATCCAGAAATGTATGATTAGTAATATGAAACAAGTGATTGTTGCTGAAATAGCAGAGCTCATTAATCAGAAACGTTGTATACAAACTTTTGGCCATATAGTGTACATAAAGTACAGATTACTCATTTCTCACCTCTTCAAATGTGGTAACCATCACTGCTGGGACCGCCCCCTCATGGTGCCACTGCTCTGAAAGCTGAGTCAAGTGTGATGCTATGTTTCCTGTGTTCACTGTCTTTTTTAGGTTCACTTGAGCCATTTTAGTGAGATCCATGTCTTGTGTTTTTTGTCTCAGCTGACTCTTCTAATCCAGGTTCAGTTCAGCAGAATCTGTATCCTGATCCACTGTCATGTCCTAGGGCTTGTCTACTTGAATCTTGATCTCCACCTGAGCGTCGATGAGCAGGAAATTATTGGGACAATCTAGGGGTTGTGTTGTGATAGGAAGTTTAACACCCAGCTATGTTGCTGAGGATTCCCTCTAAGTTGAGGGGGATCAATTCACATGCAAGTTTTTTGTTCTTCTGATGTGTTGGATGGGATTGATTAGGACTGGTGGATTAGATGCCACGACTCCTGCCAATGGATAACAATTACTTGTTAACATCTTCAAATCAACGTCTTCCGGATGTGTTTGAGGATGCGTCTGACCAAGTATACATATCATAAAGTTTAAAGTTAAGACATGCGTAATTTAATAAACTTTGGTTATAGGATGGGAATTGGCTAATGGGAAATATGTCAAGTTTGTCACACAGACAAGAGAGATATTTATGTTACCAAAACTTCCCATTGACATAACCATAAATGCATAATGTCCACTTAACTCTGTCCTAATATAAAATGGGCTGACAAGCACAAATACCCTTTAGCCAAGAATAACATTTCACTCAAGAGCGGCATGATTACTCTTCATTAGGCGGTAATGGGACAGTTTGACAAGTAGAGCTTCTGCTTTAGTCACCTGCTGATGTGCATGCATGGCCCAGTGGAGATGAGACCTCTCTGTAAGTGGCCATTAACCACAGTTCATCTGTCACACTTCAGTCCCGGCTAAACCTCCGCTGCACTTAATTTGGACGGCAGAATCCCATAGGGGCTCATGCCATTTATAGTGCTGGTCATGTTCATTAGGGCCATTGCAGCAACAGTGTGTATTTCTGACAGTGGTATTGTCACGAGGCATCTAAAATTTCACATCTTTACAAAGAAAAACAGATGTGTGATCATCCTCAGGTTTGTTTTTCATACTGCCAGAAAAAGATTTGTACAACCATATCATTCATTCAGTCACATTTGCACTCATCCAATCAGCTGATAATTTTTTAAGCTCCTCCACTGACCAACAAGTCCTTCATAAAATCTGAAATCTCACTAAAGACTAAACTAGAATAATTTCTATAGGGGGAAATATTCTATTTCTATTTCTATAGCAGAAACTGAAACACAATTGTAAGAATCCTGTGGCATGTACAGCTCCAACCAATGAGGTGTCACGGTAAAATGTCCCACAGTGCTTTGCTCATGTCACAGCTGTTCAGTCCTCCATTTCTACAGACATGTCTTCTCTTTCATTAGATAAGAATGCCACAGTAAAACATTTGGTTATTCAGCGCACTCCAAACATCCATACCCAAAGGGTATACTTTACACAATGCCTTGTAACAGAAGGAATTGTTTTCCTGCTCGTAATGGCTCGTAAGTGTAATTCAAGCTCTTATAATTAATTAGGAATGTTGTCTGCATGAAGCAACTGATCAATTATCTCTCCTTCAATATGTGTGCCAGTATATAAAAGTGTTTAGGACTTCTGAATGTTATTGTCAAGTGTGTTATTTAAAACCCAGTTTTTTTTATATTCACTGCTGGACATGTACTAAATAAAGAATACGTAATCAGTAGAGAAATGACAGCTCACTCAGGGATTAGATCAAAAGAACTGCTGTTGTGAGCACTGCTTTAACCATTATGATTCAAAAAACACTTATTGATGTAGGTGATATGGCACGCTAAAAAGTGCAAACTAAAAATTCTAGTCCTCAGCTGCTTCAAATACTTAAGTTAATCCTTGCTGATTACTACAGATCCTGCCTTAGAGTTTATTTACCTCTATTGACATATGATACACTCAAAACTTCTGGCTACAGCAAGGCGTGCAAAACCATAAGATCCAGCTAAGGTCAAAACACACCATGGGAAAATGGAGCAGTTAGACTGTTAGTCTGTTAGCAGATAATTCTCAGGATTTTCTTGGCTTCTTATTACACTACCCTAAAGCAGACACAGTGTAGATGGTCTCCAGACAAGAAATACCAACCAGGATTTAAAGTGGTGAGTAAACATAAACATACAAGCGGTAAACTGGTTTGAGCAAATCTTTGCTAATCTCTAATCTTTGGCTGGATTTAATTCCAAGATAAGACAGAGACCGCTCGAAGACAACAAAGTAAACAGCTTGTTACTTTTTATTTGGACAAAGCCCATTCTCAAGCTTCAGTTTAAGAGTGTTAAAATTAAAAAGCAACTGGCCTAAATGTTTGTTGTTTATTGGCTCTACGGAGAAGGCTGATCTCACAAACTCTTCATCAAAGCAAACAAGCATGATAGTCTGTCTGATTTATTACAAATAAATGGACAAGAAGAGCTATGACTCTAACTCCTTCCTCTAACCTTACAACTCCCCGACCAAACGATTTACAATAGGCTGTCGAAATGGCTGTCCCAAAGTGTTAGTAACATACTAACACAATAATATTTTAACCCTGATCATTTTTAAAGGTCAATTCATCACATTTTCTCTGCTTGACCATGTGAAGCACCTGTAGTTAGGGCCTGCATCTGAAATGGTTCCCTAATCACTGTTTCATTCATTCCTCATATTTTATAGTGCGCTACTAATGATTTGGACATGCCATAAAACACTATGCTCACTACTGTATGACTTAAGATTTAATCACCACTCTGACACTCCATAGCATGGCACTTTAGATAACTTATGCATGCTGTTTCTTAGAAAAGTACCTCAAAATAAAATTTGCTGTTGTATGGGGTTGTTTTGTGATGAGTCGCTATGCATTGTTTGGCCTCTTAGGGGTAGCCTCAGTGGATAACCAGATATTAGTTTTGTCCTGTTTTACGCCAGCAAAAGGCATGCATTTTGTTGAAGCTTATGTTGCTCATTGGGAATAAACAAGGTCCAGTAGGATCGGGCTAAAAAGGAATTCATCGCAATTAACATTATAAGAAGTCATGCAATTAATCATGATTAAACAGCTTCATTATTTGACAGTTTTAATTTATAATAGACAGGTTGTAGGCCTGTGAGAATGAATATGTCTCAAGATTAATACTGATCAGCTATATGTCATAAGATTGTGCAATCGATTATATCTATAATACATTTCTGAGACACACTCATCACCAAGTCCACTAATTGTCCGATGTGGAATACAGGTGATAAAATACAGGTGCAATATTCAATTACTACTGTGCTTTATAAGCAAAGCAACTTCACTGACACTTCTTGCAATCTTATTACAGCCCGCATCATTTTATCCGAGGACTACAAGCCATGTATCAAAAGCTGCATGAAGAGAGAGGGAAGGGTGTTCTTCTGCATTCTCCGATTATTCAAGCTTCATTATATTCAATCAATATTCATTTAGACACTGGGGTTATTGACTCATTCTCAAATAAAACTACAATCTACAGCAGCATGGCACATTACACGTCATTTGTCTTGTCACAAAGAGGGTACTGTCGTTCCATGGCATTTCAGTGCCGTAACAGTTTGATGCCACCCTGCGGTTATGACTGTAAATTATGTGCTTTATGAGTCTTCTATGCTACCTACGGTGTGTCGCTGATAAATCAATCACAGCTAATGTGTTTGAAAAGAAGCTGACTTTTGTTTATCAGATTCTGTCTCGGGTTGAGAGCAGATTTTGTTCATTAAATAAGAAGTTTGATTCTATAAAAAGAGCAAATAAAAAATCCTATAAGTACACTAGCAACTTAGTTCTCATAACACCACAGCACATACTGTTTCTTTAATTCTGCTGATATATCACATTATAGCCATGATGTACAGTTACCTTCTCAATACCGGGGAAGATGGATTTTCGCTGCTGTAAACATCTACCGTCTAAAAAAAGAGCAAAGAGAAGATTCGCCGTGAAATGACATTTCATCTGATATCAAATCATAGCTTGCATTATTGACTGACAAGTGGGAAGGAAAAAAGGAAGAAAAAGCATCTTGAAAAGTCTTATTAATCGTACATCTTTGTGTGACTATTTGGGAAAACATAGCACTTTCAACACACAATACACAATTTCAATCATGCTATTTGAATTTGCTAAATTCCCAAGGTATTATGACATGATAAAAAATATAGTTCAAATAGTGTAAGATTTCCTAGTAAACACTGCTGTTTAATAGTGAGGATTTTGTCATTAAGGTAGCTTTAACTCAACCAGAATTTGTAGTAGACTGGTCCAGACTCCAAATGTATGGAGTTTGCATATTTTTCCCATTCTAAGATATGGGTTAGGTCAACTGCTGTCTCTAAATTGACCTAGAGTAAGTAGTTTGAGTGTGCATGTGTGCATATGTGCTCTGTAATTAATTGGCATGCTGTCTAGGGTTTGTTCCAGCCTTTTGGCCTGTGCTGCTACATAAGCCTGGCTGCCCATGACCCTGCATTGGACTAAGCAGGTATGAAAATGTAAGAAGGAATTAATTTGAATTTACAGTCTATACAGTCAGCATGTTATGACTATGTTCTAAGGCAATACTATTTGTCAAACGTTGCTATCATAAAACAATCATCCATTTGCAAGCATTTGCCCTTTTAACTGTCAGTCTTAAAAACATTTAAATTCACACTCTCTGTAGCTTTTCTTAGCAGTGTGACTGGTTTGTAGGACATTTCTTTAGAACCATTACCCACAAGTTTATTACTCAAGAGCTAAAGGGCCAATGTCTGTGTCGTTTTGCCCAATTTGATAGGGCAACTTTTTCTCTTCACTGATATTTAGCGTGTTCTCTAAAGAGGAAGGACTCATCAGTTATTTAAACTACAGACTGATGTACTTGTCCTTTTGTGTAGTTGTGCATCCAGGCCTCCTGCTCCCTTTACAGTGTTTTCATAATCGGACAATTTTTGCCAATCTAACCAAAGGAATGTTCTTCTTTAACAAACTGACAATATGATGAAGTAATTCTTGACAAAGATATTTTGTTTTGCCCATTTTAAACGCAGAAATTAGCTTTTTTAAATGCATGTGCCAGTTATACCATTCATGCTGATGTAAGATCTTTTACGTTTGATTACACAAACTAGCTTGTTTCTGCTTTTATGTATCAATGTGCAACATAAATCTCTAATAAACCATTAGCATTTCTTCCATATTACAATTATGAAACATATATAAG
>JAUZSV010036992.1:0-15332 GCA_034780495.1 Parotocinclus cesarpintoi
AGAGAGAGAGAGAGAGACAGAGAGAGAAAGAGAGAGAGCGACAGAGAGAGAGACAGAGAGACAGAGAGAGAAAGACAGAGAGAAAGAGAGAGAGAGAGAGAGAGAGAGAGAGAGACAGAGAGAAAGAGAGAGACAGAGAGAAAGAGAGAGACAGAGAGAGAGAGAGAGAAAGAGAGATTTAAACGTTTTAGTTGCTCTGCCACGCTGCAATTACTAATTTCTGTTTAATCTCGCGTCGCTTTTTGACTCGCCGAGCGCTAATTCACGTCACACCGGATCTCAGCGCCGCGATAAACAGCGAGCGCGTAAACAGCACGACGTACAGCCTCGCCAGGCAGCGCCGGGCTGCGTCTCGAATTGCCGTAACGTTTAATTTCGCTACGCGTTCGGTCGGGGCTCAGTCAAAACAAAGCTCCAGGCGGCTATTTATTACCTCGCTGTTTTATTCCAAGTGTCGCCCACTACCCACGATCCTCTCTGCTCTTTTCTTCACGGGGACGCTAAGTGCACCGTTGGAGGGTTTGTGGTAAAGAGCGTGAACCGTGTGATTATTAAAAGCAAATAAACACACACACACACACACACAGCGAAGAACAGGCGTCTGAAGCTACGGCAGGCCGGTCGGGATCGAGCCTAAACGGCGTGAACATGGCCCTGTAGCGGTGCGGGGGTATTTTCTGGGCACGCTTCGGTCCCCTTGATACCAGCTGGGCATCATTTAAGGCCCACAGCTTACCTGGGTGTTACTGCTCACCATGTGCACCCCTTCTGATGCCCAATTTCAGCAGGGTGTCCCAAAGCTCAACGGGGCATCGCCCAACTCGTCTGTGCCAACCCCGGTGCCAGTGCTTGCCTAGGTGGCACCCACGGTGCGATAAAGAACACAGGACTCTTCCATAGCTCCAGTTCTGACCCTTCTGTACCCGCTGTAGCCCGGCGGGGGGCGCTGCGCTGTGTGTCGGGACCACCGAATGTCACACACACACACACACACGCACACAAAAAGAGAGTCTGGCGCAAAAGTTTTGGCACCCCTGGTCAAAGCGGTCTGGTTTCTAAGTTCCAGAAACACGCAGGGAACAAAGTGTACCAGCATTTCGTTTTTCTCCTCTCGACTCTCTTGTGATTTTTTAAATTCTTTTTTTTATTCTTTTTTTTTTTTTTTTTTGGGCCCCGTGCAGAGACATTTCCCCAAGGGCAAAGTCCTCAGCAGAGGTCAAACTCGTGACCTTTTGCTCTTTCGTGGTCAAAGTCGAATGATCTCCCATATCAGGAGCTGGGAGGGAGGGGGAGATCTCCAGTCTCCAGTCCCCTCACCCTGGCTGCTAAAGAGGGCCGATTGTGTTTAAGCGTTTTTTTACGTCAGCGCAGGAATCTGAATTAAACCCCAAAGTGGAATGTTAATGGACGAAAGCTCTCGGATTCTCACACTTGTGCTCCTGAGGCTTTGCCATGGGCGTGTCCGGCGCGGCACTGTCCCCTCACAGCTCCTCCAATTTCTTTCCGTCCCTGTCCTGGACCCTTTGGGTACTTTGGTTTCCTTGCACATTCCTAAGGTTAACCAGTGTCTCTAAACTGTCCCGGCGTGGCCGGTGTTTGACCGGTGCCTTTCACGGACGTAGACGTCAATGCTGACGGGATTAACGTTAACTGTGAAGTCCGGTGGAGGACTTCATGTATGCGGCCATGTCAAAGATTTCGACCTGGATCCAAGCCGAGCTCTTTTTCTTGGGGGGTGAACCCCTTTGCATTACGGGGGAAAGCTGTTACCGCCTGGTCCTGGAACGTCCGCCAACGTTCTTTCTTTAGTGACCTACATTCTGATCCGCTACCACTCATGCAAAATACAGATCTGAATCCGAGCGGTGCAGTAAACAATAATAAAAAACGCATTTCCCTTGCCGAAAAGCGCCTCCGCGCTGAATGGCTGCCAGAGGAACCGTGGTATTTGGTCCCTCCGTTTTGCGGTCTGTAATTTTGTTTTGATATCCACCTGCTGTCACGGCTCGAACGAGGGAGAAGGCAGAGGTGCAATTTGCCTGAGTAGAGGCACGAGTGCTTCTCGATTGAATAATGTATTCTCCGGGCCATTTGGCCCGTCCCTCGCCCGCTCCTTCTTGTTATCACGGCCGAGAGAGAGACGTGCATTAGGCCTCTTTAAGCCGGGGACACTGGAGGAGGCGCGATGGCGAGCGACGGCCGTTCCTGTTCCCTCCGGAGACGCTCCGAGCCGAGAGGATTAACAGGACGGCGTATCGGAGCAAAATTCCGATCAAAAGGCTAAGTCGGGGCAGCTCAAGGGCGCGGCCCTGCAGGCCAAACGGCTTTCAAAGCGCCCCGCTCGAACAGAAAGGCCTTTCTATGTGCAGCCACCCATCGCGTCCGATTTGGGAGCGTGAAATGGACGACAGACGCAGCTTTGTTTTAGGAGGATGTTCTGAACGTCTTCCCTTTCGTTCCCTTTCTTGTTTTGCCAGTCTAGTTTGGTTCCTGGCTCTGCCGTCTAAACCCTAGTGCCCAGGCCAACGTTTGGGCACACCTGGTCACATGCGGGCAATCTTAAACCCGTGTAAAAGAATGAAGCGTTTATCATTTCTAAAAGGATTTCTAAGACTCCTTCCTTACGGTCTTTAATTTGAAATTGTGTTTTCGTTTAGTTTCGGTTTGCCTTTTTCAACGGTTTGGAGAACCTACCAAACCACGAACTCTGAAAACAGACCGGCCAGACATTTAATGAACCCTGAGATTTGCCTCAGTTTGATACGTCACAAATTGGCTCATTTGGATAACCCCGCCCCTTCTTGGAGTAACTCCGCCCACCAGTTAAGAACTATGTTTTTAAAGATATTTTAAAATATCACAGTAGTAATAAGAATAAAAATACAATAATGAAAAATTATAAAGCAATACAAAAAAAATGATACATTTATAAAAAATTTAATAAATGTAATAATAAAACGTAATATTTTACAATAATAATAATAAAAATAATAATAAAAAATAACACTAGTAATAACAGTAAAAACAACAATAAGAAAATATAGCAATACAGAATTACAATAATAAATGAATACAAATTCAAATTAAATAAATGTAAATAATAAAAAATAATATTTTAATACTAAATAACAATAATAAATAACACTAGTAATAACATTAAAAACAACAATAATTAAAATAATAAAAATGTTATAATGATAATACAAAAAAATAATAAATTAATTAAAATTAAATAAATGTAGTAATCAAATATATTGTATTTATATAATAATAAATTAAAACACAAGTAATAACAGTAAACACAACAACAATAATAAGAACAATACAAATATAATAACAAAAAATAATAAAACAATACAAAATAACAATAATAAATTAATAAACATAAAAATTAAATACATGTATTACTAAAAAAATAGAAAAAAATTAAATAATAAATTATATTTTATCGTTCTTATTAATACCAATAATAATAATAATAATAATAATAATAATAATAATAATAATATAACAACAATAGTAATACTGATAATAGCAACAGTAATCATAATAATAACAATAATAATATTATTAAAATAAATATAATAATAAAAAAAACTTATATAATAATATTCTTATTATTATTATTAATATTATTGTGAACATTATTCCTTTATTATTTTTCATTAGTAATGGTTTCGTACTTCTTCTTCTTCTTCTATTATTATTATTATTATAATATTAAAAAATTGCCTTATTTCTCAAAGTAACCTGAACGTTTTCCTAAAAAAGGGAGAGCAGATTAAAAAAGTTGGTTCCTTATAAGATTTTTAAAATGCTTAATTTCAGAATAAGTTAATTATATCTCCCTCATATTCTAATGCTTTTATTTCAGCGGCTCGAGGCTTTCGAAGGTCCGAGCATTTCACAGATATTAAATGGCTTTCGAGAGCGGCTCAGCCAATCAGCTTTGAGATCTGGAACGATCCGTTTAGTCCAGGGTATAAAAAAAAAAAAAAAAAAAGGAAAAAAGGGGGAAAAAAACAAAAGGCTTGATTGTTTACGAGCTGGCCTGAGCGCGGCCGTTCTTAAGTCCCGTACCGAAGCCCTGCTCGAGCTGAAGACAGGAGTGTACGGTGTCTGAACCTGATCCAGATTAGCGCTCGTGTTGTGTAACACTTGTGCGGTTTGTAAAACCTCGGTATGATTACCTCCACCCTCTAAATCCTGTGTTTTTATACAAATCTGAACTGCGGGTCACTTACTGACCAGCGCTAATCCCTGCGCTAATGCTACAGCCTTGGTTTAGCCGCCTTTTACTCGTCTAGAATGGATTTTGCTCTAGTTCTTTCATTTTGTGCAGCCTTTTGAACTTGCGGCCAAAAGTATTGGGACACGACCCCTGATCTGAATTCGCCTGTTTCCTTTTGGTCCCGTGGCCACACCTAAAGGCTATGGCTTAAAAGAATGCTTTTTTTGGGGGGGGGGCGGGCACAAAGCAGGGTCCAGAAAAGCCACCTCAACCCCGTCGAACATTTTGGGGATGAACCAGTCATCAACAAAAACCTCGTCTATTATTATTATTATATTGTGATCCATTTTATTATATCTCTCGCCCAGCCTCCGCGTCTGAGGGAATCCCCACAGTCACAGTCCGAAATATTGAAGGTAGAAAGGTTGATGCTCGCTCTTATGTGTGCCGCCCCACGTGAGAGGCGTCTGCTTAAACCTGGGGGCTGATTTTTGCCGTGCGTCGGCCGTCTGGCCTCGCTTCAGTGCCGGATTAAAATGTTTATCAATTATCGCTCCATCAGGACGTGCACTTCACTCCTCGCTGCGCTAATTGAATCATTAAATAATTTCTGCCTCCTCCGGAGATGCTTCTACACACACACACACTTATGGTGTATGCAAACACGACTGTGGTTGCCAGATATGTTTATTAATGCCACCCCCTGAGAGTCTGGAGGCCATGCCAGCAGTGTGTGTATCTCAGCTGGAGATCTGTGCATCAGGAATAAATGGAAGTGCAAAGCTGCAGTACTGTGAGAGAAGATAAAAACCGCCTCCTGTTGTGTAAATGTGTCCTTATCTGCAGTGTGTGTGTGCGTGTGCGTACCGTGCCAGAGCACGAACGCGCAGCATATTGTCATTACGTGCCCATTATGAATGGACGTCTGATAATGGCTGCAGTTCGTATTCGGCTGCAATTCAGCAGTTCAGCAACAAGATTTCATATTGTTTTAATATTTCAGATCAATTCTGCACAGATTTCGCTTTATCTAAACGGTCACCCAGTGGGCCCAGTGGGCAAGCTGGCACCAAAGCAGCATCTCAAAGAGTCTCTGAGGAGCAAAGATGGGCACAGGGTCTCCAGTTTATCACCGAAAACGTGTGAGGAAAAAAATGTGAGAAACAATTTCTGATTTGGCTCGTTGATAAATGCAGGGACGTCCCCGGTAAAGAGGTCGTCTTACAGGCGGTTTAGTACTTTTCTGCATTAATGCTGCACCACAAAAGGGCAGATGACCTTTGCCAAGGGTCCGGACCCGCCCCCGACCACGTATCATGATAGAACCTGGCTTTTGGACATGTAAGAGGCTTGAACAATTTGGAACCTCCTTTTTTGCCACTTTCAATCCATGAAAGATCCTGATTGGTCCGTGGAGACGGTCCGTATATCCTAGGTCTAGGTGCCGCCGAGCCCAGGGAAGTGGGTGGAGCTTGTGGGCGGGGTTAACACAAGGCTTTTTTTTTTTGTACAGTAAAGTTTTAAGTGGGGTTTGTGAATGTAAAGGTTGGATAAAAATCCCTTACCCATGTGCTCCTATCAGATCTCGATGAATGACCGCACTGAGGGAGCGCAGAGAGATCACCCCTGTTCAGTTGACATTTTCGGACTGAAATTCATCCAGATTCGTAATCGTTTAACGATATTACACTCCGTAGAGGGAGAAATATAAACCGTAAATCCCTTCTAATCTTTATTAAAGGAACCCCGTTTCTAAACCTTTATTGACAAACCTGAGGGAGTTCCTCTGCCCTGCTTTACTCCGTTTGAAATCGCATTATTGTTTAATTCTTTCCCTCATTACTAGCCCTAAATCTCCCTCTAAGCGCAGGACTAAAAGTGTTTTCCGTTTCCCAATCCGTCCCGAGCTGGGTGGAAAAGATCGGTCTGCAGTGAGACCAGAATTCGTGGTTGAAGTTCTTGAGCTCCTGCTTCTTCGCTGGTTTTGAGGCTTCAGTTTTTGGTAGCGGGCGCGCGAGAGAACAGCTACGCCATTGAGCGCAGCAGCATGCTTCATTAATCCCCTGAGCTAATCGTCGGCGATAATGACGGCGATAACGAGGGCGATGATAATGAGGATGATGACGGCGCTTAAAGCAGGAATGCTTGTCTAACAGAGTGTGGCCAGCCTGTCATCACACTGCTATTTCCCCCGGACGCGCTCTACTGGGTCCATCCTTACCCCCTCTGTTAACCCTCAGAACCTTCAGTTCCAAAAATATGGCTTATATTTACAATCCTGATCCTGGATGGGGCTCGGTTGGGTCGCTTGGGTTGCAAACGTTATTTGTTATTTATTATTTTTTATATCTTTGTTTGATTTATGTTGCAACGCCTGGCTAGTACCGTCACCCAAAGGCTCCAGAGTCCCGGGTTCGAGTCTCGGCACGTCTCCTGAGTGCCTGGGTTCAGATTTAACAAATGGAGCTGGGTTTTTACCACCGAGCCCTTTTACCGCTTCGGTTTTAAACTATTTGCATAAAGCTCTCTCCACGATGTTCATGAGCACAGAGCTTTGTGTATGCCTTTTCAGCTCTGGTTTTCGATCCCTGTTTCCTCCTTTCCAGCCGCACAATCGGGCGTTTTTGCGTACGAAACTGGAGCGCGCCAAGATGTTTGCTCGAGCTGGACAAAAACGGGTCCATGTCCTAATCCTGTGTACACAGTCTGACTTCAGGACAATGCAGAACATCTGTACACTCATACCCTCGTGCTCAGGACTTCAAGCTGTGCAAAGATCCAAAACTCACAGCTTTAGGGCAAAAGCACGTCGTGCAGATGCCTTCAACGGCCGACACATAGATGATCCTTCATATGGATGTCCCTCCCTCACATATAGCCATGTGTCTGGGAATTCTCTATATCTACTTTGCTAATAATACTTTTGGAAACTACTTTATGTTTATATATAAACAAATCCTTGTTTATATTTCTTCTCCAATTTCACTGCATTTTTATATCACTCAGCCATATCTATTTTATATCTTTATCTTTGTTTTTTGTATTTGTTTTTATTATTTACACCTCTGTATCTATTAGAAATGTTTAGAATATCTGGAATAAAAAAAAACACAAGGTAGGGGATTACTTACAATTTTGTGATCAGTATATTTTATTTCAGGTCTTTTTGTTGTATTTATTTTCTTTTTTTCTAAATATATTTATATCTGTGTTATCCAGTTTCTTTAAGGTATCTTATATATATATTGACCTTTTGTGTATATATATAAAAATACAAAATAATTAAATAAATACAACATCTAAAAAGATATATATATATATATATATATATATTTTTAATACATTTTCAAAAAACCTCATGAAATAGTTCTAAATATATAATCATCAAGATAAAATTAAAAGAAAAGGAACAAATCAAGCATTCATATGAAATAGATATAAAGACTGTAAATAATAATCAAATAAATACAGGACATAAAATGACCTCACTAATCCTGAAAGCCAGGCGCTGTGCAGAAGCTGTGAAAAACGAGTGCTTTTAACTCTGGTGGCTGCAGTACTTAAACAGATCCAATCTGAATAGGTTAAGGTTTAATCCCGATGTTTCAGGAGTGTGTGTGTGTGTGTGTGTGTGTGTTTGTTTCTGCCCAATCAGCTGTTAAACATCTCACAAATACACTAAGCTAATTTTCTCCCGACGCTCTTAATCCTCGTTTTGAGCGAATCGCCCGTTTTGTCGGTTGAGCCTCCACGCCGTCCGCGAACCCCCGTTTCCAGCCTGTTTCGGTTATTGACGCGCCATCCCCAGGCTCGAGGACGTTTATTACTTTAGCGCTCAGATCTGAAGCCACCAGTCGGAGATCTGCTCAAATTATTTTTGCTCCTTCAATCTGCAGCTTCTGCAAGCGAAGCGTAAATTCAGCAGCTGGATCTGCAGATGAGAGAAGAGAAATATGCTAATCTTTAGCGGGCCTCGGGACCAGCCGGGACGTCTCCGCTTTGATTTTTGTGTGTGTGTGTCCCTAACCCCCCCCCACCCACCCACCCCGTTACACCAAAAGTGTGTAGCAATTACAGGAGTTGACTAAATATCGATTTACTCTCAGCACATTAAAGCGGGAGAAATAATTGAAGAACGTAACTACAGGACATTCTGCGAGAGCCGGTGACGAATCGGACGCCAGGCGTCCAGGCTGCAGATTTCTCACGCTCTATAGGAGGTTTATGAAGCCTCACGCTCCACATTTTCTCCATCTTACACCTCAAAAGCAGGAAATTACGATGTGGGCCTGTGACTTCCTGTAGCGTTCAGGACTGAGCAGGAGTAACGTTTAACGTTTAACATTTTACTCCAGTCCAGCTTTATATCAAATGATTATTTTAGATTCATATTTATTATGATTTCATATTTATTTATTTATCATATTTATATTTCTTTTATCTTTCTTACTTATATTTCATTCAATATTTCAATCTTTCTCTCATTTCGCTTCGCGTTTAAATGTTATTTATGTTGTTATTTTGCCTTTATGTTTTAGGATTCGTATTTTATTTTACTTTACATTTCATTTCTTTTCACTTTTTGTCACCCTAGTTGATCTGTTTCACAGATGAAATATTTTTGCACATATTTTATGTATTTTTAAAATATTTTTGTATATGTTTCAAAATATATTTGTAATATTTATATGTTTTTTGTCTTTTCCATTTTTTATTTATGTGGAACTATTTTGTGTCATTTCTTAAATTTTACATCCAATTTTATATCTGTAATTACTTCGTCTTTTTAATTTTAACTTATATATTTCTATTTATTTTAGCTCCTTGGTTTTCTTTTCATTATTACGCATTTTTATTTATTGCATTTATTTGTTTAAAAGATTTTTTTCCTTATTGTTTATATATAAATAATGATGTCTTTAATTTATTGTATTTATTGCATTTTTAAACGTTTACATGGTTTTTTTTCTTTTCAAATTTGACAAAAAATGTTTCATATTATTTGTATATCTTTAATTATTATTTTTTAATATGTAAAACATTTACTTATTCCTATAACAATGACTTATTTATTAATTTATACTTTATCATAATAACTTACTTACTTATATATAGTACGTTTTATTTGTTGAATATATTTAGTGCTTTGTGTATCTACATTTATTTTATTTTATTTCATATTTTACGCATTTTTTTTATTTTATTTTCTACACACATTTTAACCGGACCCATTTTAAACCTTTTTAAAAGAAATAAATAGATTAATAAATAATATATTAACACGTAACCCTGACCAAGCAGGCTAACGGGTTAGCATTACTAGCTAATGAGTGCTACCTGGGGGCGGGGCGGTGGGTGCCAAAACTTTTGCATGAGTGCGGATCTTTCGTCTGCGCTAATTTAAGTTTGATGTCAACATAGCGTGGATCTTGGCAGGCTCCTCCAGATGGTGTGTGTGTGTGTGTGTGTGTGTGTGTGTTACAGCTCAGGTGTTTGTGTTGGGTCTGAACATGTATCTCCGTGACAGGAAACCTAATCCTATTAATAAAACAAAAATCAAAGCAAACACAGCAGCGCTAACCCCTGCCCTCCCCCGCTGTGACCCCGAACCGTGCTGGAATCTCACCAGCCATCCACACCGGTGTGTGTGTGTGTGTGTGTGTGTGTGTGTGTGTGTGTGTGTGTGTGTGTGTGTGTGTGCAAATTCAGGCGAGTTTTGACAAAGTAAGGAGCGAAATCACACATGCACGTTTTGGCAGAAGAAATGTCACACGGCTCGCTTATAAAAATGTTTTTATTTTTTATTTTTTATATTTTTTTAGCTCGTCTGGTCTGTTTCTGCTCAAGAGACCAATCTTTAAAGTACTATATAAGCTCAAGATGCCCCAAACAGCGGGCACCGCTCCGTACCCACACGCAAAAGACCTGGCAGGAACTTTAAAACTCGACTCTACAGGCGGCACCTGTAACCCACCTGGGTCGTATCCCGCCTCTGGTGAGGTGAGATTTGCATGGCACCCTTGGTGACCCTGGTAACCTGGCACTGCAAGTCCAGATGGGCACTAGTCACCCAGGGGTTAGATCAGTTTTATGACCTTTACTCATTCATTTGCATTTTTTGGGGGTGGCACGGTGGCACGGTGGGCAGAGGACCCGGGTTCGAGTCCTTTCGGGGTGTCTCAAAGGTTGTTTGGTGCCCCGTGTGTGTGTGTGTGTGTGGGCCCTACGATGGGCTGGTGCCCTGTCTAGGATTGCCTTGCACCCTGTGCTGCCAGCCCGGCTCCGGCTCTCCTACGACCCTGCAATAAATAACATTATTGTTATAAAATTTTAAATATTTAAATATTTAATTTAATTATTATTATTTTATATTCATATTTAAACTATTTCTTTTATCTTTCTTGCTTATATTTAATTTAATATTTCAATCTTATTCTCATATCACTTCGCGTTTAAATGTTATTTATGTTGTTATTTTGCCTTTATGTTTCAGGATTCGTATTTTATTTTACTTTATATTTCATTTCTGTTCACTTTTTATCACCCTAGTTGATCTGTTTCACAGATAAAATATTTATCATATAGTTTATGTATTTAAAAAAAAATGTTTTTGTTGCATTCATTTGAACTTCTATAATAAATATTTGTAATATTTACATTTTTTTTTGTATTTTTAGACGTATTTATTCATCTTTTCTCTCGGTTTTTTCTAGTGTTTATTTTATTACTCTATTTATCTAGAACTCTTTTGTCATTTCTAGATTTTTACATTAAAGTTTTATATCTGTAATTACTTCGTGTTTTGAATTTTAACTTATATATATTTCTATTTATTTTAGCTCCTTGGTTTTCTGTTCATTATCATGTATTTTTATTTCTTTTATTTATTTGTTTAAATGATTGTTTCCTTACCGTTTATAAATAAATAATGATGTCCGTTATTTATTGTATTTATTGTATTTTTAAACGTTTACATGGTGTTTTTTTTCAAATTTGACAAAAAAAAGTTTCATATTATTTTTATTTTATTATTCATTTTTTTTAAATGTAAAACATTTATTTAATCCTTTAATAATAACTTATTTATTTATACTATATTTATAATTACTTTGCATTTGCATTTTTAGGGGGTGGCTTTTCGGTGTGTCTCAAAGACATGCTCTAGGTTGTTTGGTGCCCCGTGTGTGTGTGTGTGTGTGTGTGTGTGTGTGTGGGCCCTACGATGGGCTGGTGCCCTGTCTAGGATTGCCTTGCCCCCTGTGTTGCCAGCTCGGTTCTGGCTCTCCTGCGACCCTGCAAAGGATTAAGGAGAAAAAGCTTTCTTGCTTTGCTTTTTTAAATTTGACTGGCACCTTGGCACCTTGGCACCTTGGCACCTTGGCATGCTTGCCCCGTCACCTTAGAGCTCCAGAAACCCGGGTCTGCCGTCCTGCTCAGTCCTCTCTCTGTGTAGATTTTGCATGTTCTCCCCACATCTACGTGAGTCTCCTTTCGTTTCCGTCTACACTCAATAACGATCGAGGTTAACTGCCGTCTCTAAAGTGTCCCACGTGTCCCATGATTGACTCGGGCCTGTCTGGCTTTGGTTCCTGCCTTGCGCCCCGTTGTGACGGTTAAGTCACCAGATCAGGCTGCAAACGGCGTTTTATGTCGCTCTAAAATCTCGTTGTACTTTTCTGCATTAATGCTGCATTTATACAGAATTATAAATGACCTTTACAGAGGGTCCGGACCCGACCCCGTACCATAACCGACCTTGGCTTTTGGACTTTTTTGTCTTTGGCCAAACTGATTGGTCTGAGCACAATCCCAGGATTCCTTGGTCACGGTCCATCCTGGGCGCCTTCGAGCCCGAGAAGTGGGCGGGGCTTGTGGACCTGGTTATAACACGAGGCCTGTTTTTTTTTGTACAGTAAAGTTTTAAGTGGTGTTTGTGAATGTAACTCCTTGCGCTTCTGTCAGCTTTTGACGGACCGCGGTGCCGTCTGAGGGAGCGCAGGGCGATCGCCCTTCTTCAGTTTAGGCTTTTTGAGGATCTTTGTTTGAGGAACATGGTTTTAAAAGGCCAACATTTCTTACTCTGATATTAATTCCGTATATCAGCACAGTCACTCCACTGGGTTTTAAGGATTTAAAGTCCGAGACGTCGCCGGCTGGACATCAAGGCCAAGTTCTTCTTGTTTTTTTCTTTCTTTCTGTCGTCTAAAAAAAAAAAAAAAAGAAAACAAAAGGAATTGCCTCATAGGTTTTTTCTGCTATCGCTTCTCCCGGCTGAACTTCTTATCTCTGACTTGTGTTTGCCCTCGACACCTCCGACTGGGAAAGAAAACTAAACAAAGGGCAAAAAGATCCTTAATAATTAATACGGACCCCGCAGCGCTGCCGGGGGCGGGGCTCCTCGACTTGTGACTCATAGTAAAGAAGGCGTGGCTTCTGCGTCAGGGTCGGTCGAGAGAAAGTCATGTTCGGGTAGGCGTGTCTTCTGGACCCCTAAGAAAGGAGACCTGGATAGACGGGGACAGCGTGAAATGTATCGATTCAGATCTAGGTCTGATTCGAAATAGGGTCCTAAACTTAAGCAGCGCCACCTACTGGTACAAAGTTTGTAATCCCGAAAAGAGCTCTAAAGATTTAAGTATGCATACTATTAGAGCTCGGGTGGCTTTTGGGGAACGGCGGGTAAGATAAAGGAGGAACCCAAGCTACTACTGTTACTGCTCACACACACACACACACACACACACACACACATGCACGCGCACACACGCACGCACACGCACAGGTAATCTTACCTGTATACCGGGGAAACTCTATAGGTCGGTTTGAGCCAGACATCTGATCAAATCGTTTTGCTCGGCTGCATCCTGTGACGATTTACGGCGATAACCCGTGATAGCATTAGCATCCCGGGGTGGCTAATGACACCCCTTGTTTTTATTTCGTTTTCAGTTTTATTCGTACGTTCAAAAAGGCAAACGCAGGCCCGAACGAAGGCAGAAAGCGACACACCTGCGCTTCTGAAACGTCGCGCGACTTTTGGAAAAATTATGCACGAGCTGAACAAGCGCGGCTTCGCGTATTAGCCACAAACACACATACACACACACACACACACACACACACACAAGCAGGATGCTGTGTTATTGAGATAAACGGCAGGATCGAGAGCGGGCTTTGCTTTGCGCTGCTCCTTATCTTTATAGTGCCGGTTCGTAAGTGAAACGGCTTGTTTAAGGGAGAAAACAAAACAGCGTAAAAGTCCCGAGCATTAGCGCCGCGCAGCCTTCGTCCCAAAGTTCTGCTTTCTCCTCGCGAGGAGGCGCAATATTCGCCGAGGAGCCATCGTTATTTAGTAGCCCTGACCTAGGGACGGATTTGGAAACGGAAAACACTTCGGCTTCTGCGTTTGGGGGGGAAATTCAGGGCTAGTAATGAGGTTAAAAATGACACCATAATGCAATTTAAAGCAAAGTAAAGCAGGGCACAGGAACTCCCTCAGGTTTGCCCATAAAAGTTTAGAAACGAGGTACCTTTAATAAAGATTAGAAGGGATTTACGGTTCATATTCCTCCCGCTAAGGAGCGTAATATCATTAAACAATTCCGAATCGGGACGAATTTCAGTCCGAAAATGTCAACTGAACAGGGGTGATCTCTCTGCGCTCCCTCAGAATGGTCATCGATCAATATCTGACAGGATCTCAGGGGTAAGGGATTTTTGTCCAACCTTTATTCCGTTCAGAAACACCACTTAAAACTTTACCGTACAAAAAAACAAGCCTCGCGGATGTTTAGGTTTTTTAGATCGGTCTGAACTATTAATTTAAATCTTTTTATTTATTTATTTATTAAGGAACAAACCCTTAACCCGGATCAGGTTAATTATCGTTTAGAAAAAAAAATTAAAGTTCCACAGCTTTCATCATAAAACACGCCGCTGCTGTGCTCTATCTGACCCAGAGCCCGATCAAACATTGACTGGCGTAAGCACTGTCCGTGATTACACACACTTACGCTATATCTGTGTGCTGTATGAACATGGGTGGTGTGTATCCGTGTGTGTGTGTGTGTGTACGAAGGTCAGGTGTGCTTAATTCAATCAAAAAACGTGGTCTGCGTTCAAAAAACGAACGTACACATCTGCTCCCAGTCTCTACTTTTGATCCTTTTTGTTCTCCGTAGCTAAATAGATTTTGTTAATTATCCATTGTCTTACTGCCTGATTGACGGCGCGTGTTTGCTGATTGGAGGATAAACGTTCCGACGCTAATTAAACCCGGGAAAGGTAATTAAAGGAGATGAAACTGTGCCGTATGTATCTGGACGTTTCGAACAAGGGCCCTCGTGTCGTGTTGTGAGCTGCCGTGAGTCAGCGCGGAATGGAATGGAAGTGTGTGTGTGTGTGTGTGTGAGTGTGCGTGTGCTTAAACAAATGGGAGTAGCGGTAATTAGTGTATGTGCTGACTCTTGCTCAAGTCGCTCGTGTATGCCGTTCGTATCGCAACATTTAATGTTTATAGATCAGCTCACGCCCTCGAGAAAAAGTTTCGCCAAACCAGTTGAGGACCAGTCCGGGAGCTCGAATCGCACCCCATAGTCATTTGAAATAAAGTTCCACAGAATGTCATTGGACTCAGTATAGGTTTTGGCCACCAGGGAGCGCTGGACATGGAACCAGTTTGTCGGGAGGTCGAAATATTTAACACACAACACAAAACTGTAGCCATGATGAACACCCGAGGTGCTTTGGGGCGTTTGTGAAAACCCCGGGTCACGAAATGTTTATATTTTTATATAACGGGTCGACACGAGTGTCTAAAGTGTCGTGTGTGTGTGTGTGTGTGTGTCTTTGGCCGGACTGGTGCCCTATCCGTGACTGGTCCCCCTAATTCAGGCCGTAACAAATTTATATTCATATAAATTATATACAAACTTATATATGCAAACACACACATAGGAGGGTTGCCAAATCCCACAAGAAAACGTACTCCCTCTCCGTACTTCCTCGCTTGATTCTGTACTCTTTCACTAGGGTCCCTACTCCCTCACTAGGGTCCCTACTCCCTCACTAGGGTCCCTACTCCCTCACTAGGGTCCCTACT
>JAUZSV010037102.1:0-15326 GCA_034780495.1 Parotocinclus cesarpintoi
GGGCAAAAGTCCTATCAAAACTGGGCTTAAATGCTGTTCAGCCATTACATTTGAGATAGCAATTAAATCTGTTACATTTTGAGAATAACCCATTTCTAACAGTCTCACCTGCTCGATGTGTGCGCCAGTGCAATCGCATGGTACAAGTTCAAGAAGGTTAAGGGGGTGACCGCTCGGAACTGGAAGTTGAGCTTCTCCGCGATGATCTTCTCCATGCGTGCGAGGTCAGACACTGTGAATTTACACTGGCTGATGCGGATTAGCTCATGCGTGGAAGACACATCACACTCGTCCTCTACTACTTTGGCAGCGATGTGGAGGCAGCTGATGCTGATGCAGGCCAGATGTTTGGGCTGAACCTTGAAGGCAAATCAAACGCAAACGGTTAAGTTTAACATTCTTGGCTCACAGCAGACCCAAACATTGTAGAGTTCTTGAGTTAACCGTAAACCATGAAAATGGGACTGTATGCATACCTTCATCATAGCTAGAAACCTGTCCAGCAGATTAACAGCCAGGACGAAAGTCTGTGTGCTGTAGCCAAAGAAACTGGTCAAACTCCACAGATCCTCCACTTTGGCATTGCGACACTGAGCTGAAATTCCCTTCCCCTGAAACACAAAGTAGATTTTACATTACATTACCACACATTTATACACTTCACAATTGATGTATTCAAGTTTAGTAATAACCATTAAAACCAACACAAAAAAGGGTTTATACAGAGATAGTGAGACAGAAGTTTAAACACAAGTAAATACTATATAATGAAAATGTTCTGGATGAAATATTAGGCTTTTAATGATTTAATAAGTTTAATTTCAGAATTGTGATTCAAAAGGTCTGTATTTACTGACATAACTACTTCCTAATAAATGAACCATATATTTTGACACCAGGGATCAGACCATACTCATTATACACTGCTCACAAAAATTAGGGGATATTTTAAAATGATATATCCCATGATATTAAATCCCCTATTTTTTGTCAGTAGTGTACTTAGGGAAGAGTTCACCCATTCTTATGTTTGAACATAGTAAAACCTGTGGGCGTTTCAGCAGAGCTCTTTTTGGAATTGTAATCTTTCTTTTTAAGCAACATTAAAATGAAATGTAAGTCCTTGGTTTCAACAGAATGTGATATAAAATGGTGAAGAATAGAAAAAGTTTTACCTCAGGGTTAGACTCGATCAAGTTGAGTCCCGATTCTTTGGGCAGGAAGTGGAGCTCCTGTTCCAGATTCAACTTCAGCTCCTTCATTAGCTTGAAGGCCTCCATGGAGAGACTCGGTTCTTTATCTTTTTAAATACCTCTTAAAAACAACACAAAAATATCAGTCAATGTTTGACTCGTCCCAGCTCCATTAGCTCAGGGCGGAGGGTCAAGGTTGTTCAAACCCAGCGGCTCAGATTTCCTCCGTTAACGCCTTCTTTAGTCGGGAGACCAAAATTAAACAGTTAGCTTAACGTAAAACGACGAAATAAAACATCAAGTGGTGTTTAGACATCAAATAGAATCGTTGAGGGCAATAAGGGTCGAATATCTTGTTGATTTTTAAGCAGGCTAATCGGTGTCGGGAAGCTTCGTTTTTCTCCTTTTTGAAAAACATCGACGGAGGGGGAGGGGCTATGTTTAGCTTCAGCTTTCTCGGACTTTTTGTTGTTTATTTACTGTTTATAACTGATGATATTCGATAAGTACGGTTAATCGTAACATATTTAAGTGACTATATGTGTAATCAAAGCAAATATCCAAAATAAATAAAATCGGGCTGCCCGCAGTTCGCTGTATAAAACAGTAATCCTGTTAGTATTTCCCAGTCGATTGACCGAGAACAATACAAAATAAGACTGAAAATATAAAAAAAATAACAATCGCGCGATACTGAAATCCATTACACGATATTACAGCTCAAACAGTATCAAACTGGCTTTGTATGACCAAGTAACGGGAGATTTAAACCCCCCAACGGATATTTTGGACAAAACATACACTGTTAATATACATGCTGATTTATATAATCGTGACGATAATAAAAGCCAATGTAAGCGTACATAAAGGAATAATTACCTGAAATATTAGCTGGACATTATTTATAACGCGGATCCTCTACCTGTGTTTCTGTTCCTCCGATCTTTATTCCTTTTGTTGATGTTGCTCGTTTCCACACCCACCGATGACGTCAAAGCCTGCACGTATTGAACGTAGCCTTGTTTTTCGCGTCCTAAATACAACATTTCTTAGGATTTCTCATCTGAACATCCATTTATCGAAGTGCTTTACAACTAGGATCGTGTCTGTTTTACCGTATTGTGTCTTTTATTGGGCGAACATTCGTTTTTGTGCTGGATTTTGACAGCTCGATTTACAACAAAACGGACCAATCAGGTTGTCGGAAATCTCTGCTTTCAAATAGACCGCCCAAAATGCAGCATTCTGATTGGCTGCTGTCTCATGCGTTCACGGCGACTGGCTGTTCGCTTGTCATTGGCTGCTGATTGTTGGATGTGATGCGGTGATGGCTGCGCATATTTTACAGTGCAGCTGTTGTTTTGTTTGTTTATCACCAAAGAATAGAGCATTTGCATAGACATGCAACATTATAAGAGACGATGCTTTATCAATAAAATGCACGGTTGGGTCTGCGTATATAAGCAGTAACCTCAACTTAAATAAGAATACATATTTCATACAGTCTAATCTATATAAATATAAATAATGCATGATTACTTTGGCTGTTCAACTCATACATTTTATACGCTCTAATAAACGTAAAGTTATGAACCAAAATGGCAGTGCTGTAACGTCGTTTATTTGTATCTTATATTCTCAAGCGCTACGATTTGTGTAGATATCATCTGGGGAACAGGCCGAATTACATATGAATATTTTAAAGGTGCGTCCGCGCGAGAAAGTAGTTCTATCGTTATGACACAAGTATTAAACAACAGAAATTTCACCAATATATTTGACTGTTAATGTGGTATTCTATTTACTCAATCGGCAGACCCGATCGATTTGATATTGGCTTTTATATGTTTTTGTTTTAAGATGCTTTTCTCTTACATGGGCATTACGCAGATGAAGTGGGCGGGGCCTCTCCTTTCTTTTTCAGTCCCTCCTCGGAAGTATAGACGTGTTTGTCTATATTCCTTTCATTTTATTTTTGTTATTATCAGTTTGTATCCCCCTAAATTTCTTTGTGGAAGATGGAGGCGAACACGAAAGCATAAAGACATGATTCTAGACGACATGTTCTTTTATTTAATCTCAGTTTAATGGACCGGATGATCTCCAAGTCGGACTGCGTTTCCCACAGCCTTGCAGGGGAGGTAAAGACACTAACTGGATATTTAAATGTTAATGTTTATACCTTATTGTTTTCTTAGTAAATCATATCTGGTATATATTTCGATCTTTAACTACTAATAATTGAATTCATGCTTGACTGAAAACGTATATTGTGTCAATCTGATTAAAATAAGCAAACACCGTAGAAATACATGCATTTTATTCGCATTTTGTAGATCATGTAGATATGTAACTAGTTACATCAGTTAGCTACTAGCCACAAAATGTTCATTTACGAACCGGGTTAATGTCTTACAAATCCGTTTTGACCTTGCATTGCTGTCCATAAACTAAAGTGTATAAAGTATAACTGTCACCTTCACCTTTCAGCAATTATAAAATCAACGCTGCACTCCGATAACATTTAATTTGTCAACTAAAAAAGCGAACGGATAACTGGTACTTAAAGGTGCAGTACGGAAAAAATGCATGTGAAAGATTAAATAACTCCGGCATCCTCACCTAAACTGTATATAAACTTTATATAACATGTGCACTCACTGCTCACTTAGGTACACCTTCTTTTTTTGCATTTATTATTATCATTTTTTCCGTTCCACGTAGGATATAGGTGTAGTTCTTTGTAGTTCTAGAATTACAGACTGTAGTCTATCTGTTTCTCTACATACTTTGTTCTTCTTCTTTACTCTTGTTTTCTAATGGTCAGCACATCCACAGATCAGGTACTGTGCATTTGGGTGGTGGATCATCTCAGCACGGCAGTAAAACTGATGTTGTAGTGGTATGAGTGTCTCAGACATAACAGTGCTGCTGGAGTTTTTAAACACCCAGTATCACTGCTGGTCTGAAAGTAGTCCATCTAAATCAGATGTGTAGCAACCAGCATCCTATGGTCACTGGTGAAGTGTTATTCATATTCACACTGAGCCTGGTTGCCTTGAATCGGTCTGGATCGAAACGGCAACCCCCCTCAATTTCCGCTGGTTCGTGCTCATACTGGCCAAAATGTGCTCGGGCACACTGTCTCTCGCACAGCACAGCGCTCTCCATGGCTGTACGTATGTGATCGGGTTATCACGTACATTTGTGCCTTTTTTGTTTTTGTTTTTGTATGCAATGACAAACAGGCCTTTCATAAGCCCTATATTAAATGTACTGATTATGCAACAAACTTATAGTGCACCGCTCTTTGTGGGTCAATTGTGCCCGAGTGTGGTACTGTTTCCCTGGTACGAGTACGCTCTTTTACCACAAGCTGTGCAACAACAGATGACCTTCTGTCTTTGACTGTACAGCTACAAGGTGCAGCAATAAGGCAAATGTGTCTGATAAAGTACACAGTGAGTGAATACAGGGTTTCAAATCTCTAGCAACACTGATCCATGTATGAACATGAGGTTTGGTCCACTAGGTAGAATTCAAATCCCTTTTGTAAGCCTGGATAAGGGTGTCTGCTAAATGCTGTAAATGTAAATGATCCAGGAATACCAGCAACGCACACAATAACGCACTACCATCTCACCAGTGTCACTGGCTGATCCACCACCCAACTATACTGCTCACAAAAAATAGGGGATACCTCAAAATGAAATATCCCCTCATTTTTGCCTGACCATTAGAGAACAGAGTAAAGGAGATTAACTATGTTTGTAGAGAAATTAGCAAAACAAATTTAACCATGTCAAAGCTGGACAAGGGGTGTATAGTAGGTGTGAAACCTTCACCCATTTAAAGCACCCATACTGTTTTTGAACCATTAATTAGTGTTCATTTAAGTTTATACCTGTTTGGCCATGGTAAGCCACAATAATTCTAAGATAATAAGCATACATTCTTTTTCTTTCCATAGTTTCGTTGTAGTTATTTCACTTTCACATTTCAGCCTTTTAAGTTCATGCCTGTATTTGGTAAGACAAAAATAGTACTTAAAGCTACTACAAGGAAACATTCATTAAAGGTTCAAGTCAGGAGTCACTGAGGTGTGACTCAGTTATAGTATAAATTCCTAATTCAAAACAAAAACTTTATATTTGTATATCCTATGAACTAAGGTAAACGTTTACATGCTTCCCTGTATTGTGAATGGAGTGTAAATGAAAATCGGGTGCCTTATTTCAGCGATACCCAAATTTGACAATTGTTTTATTTATAAATTTGATCAATTTAACAATGTGTTTTATCGTATACATATAACAGCTGATGTTGACATTGATCACAGTTGTGTTCTCACCAGTGTAGCCTGTTCAGTTTCACTCATAAATGTATCACAAATGTGGGTTAGTTCTGTATCTTGGCTCTTTTATTTCTCTGAATATGTCCAATAACAATTAACATAGCATCTGTTCACTGCCTCGTCTTTATGTTCCATAATTTAACTAACATTTATACACAGCAAAGCATATTGTTGGTAGTGTCTTCTCATATCTCATCACACCATCATCTACTGTCAGTCCCCTGAGCAAAACAGCACGGTCTGAGCAAAACAACACTGTCTTAATTTTGTTCTTTTAATATTTGTCTATCTGATTGTGCTGCCACATACAGAACTAATACAATAATGGAACAGTATATATGTTTATAAATATTTAATCTGAATACCAATTTGTTTGTGAGCCAGTAATAGCAGCACTTAGTTTGAATATCTTGAATATGTCAGAGAAAAAACTGAGAAGCACAGGAAATGAGCTTTATTACAACTTCAAAATGTAAATATAGACTGTGACTCAAACACACAGTTTAACATAGCAAGAGGACACAGATCGCAACCCTGTAACACCAAAAAATCAGTTATTGGTTAATCCTTAATAAACATTTATGCAATGCTGGGCCATATACATGATAAAATTTGTTATCTTTTATAGTTAGATAGATGGATAGATATTTTATTGATCCCGAAGTTTATGTATGTTAATGTAAGTTTATGTAGTCAATATGCTATTGTGTTTTGTACTGTGGACATGTGATGACACTTGCATATACAACCCCAAATTAGAGAGTAAGAATACTAGATATTTAATGTTTTGTCTGTTCTTCTTAATTTAATTTGTCAATAAACACCCATTTCTGGATTTCAGCCCTTAAATGCAATCCAAAAAAGTTGAGATGGGGTTGACCTAGGGTTAGTCATTCATCAATAGCTGATATAACCACATGGGTCAGGGATTACTTTGGTGAACATTTGTCAATGACTAAAATATAGAATTCCATTCACAAATGCCATGTAAAACTATACAGTGCCAAAAAAGATGCATGTGTTCATGTTTACCATGTCTGGAATCCACGTCGACTTCTCTGGTCTAATCTGGGATGGACCATCACACAGTGTGTATTGTGGTTAGATAACTCACTTGATCTGCTTTGGTAAAAGTGGATGATGTTTGCTTCAAACCAATAACGGAAATGACCATGTACACTTTTATTAGCAACAAGTGCAGGTCTGACATGGTATGGGCTTGTGTCAGAGCCTTTGTCAAAAGTCATTTTTACTTCAGTGACAGCAGCATTAATGCAGAAAAGTACATTCAGATTTTAGAGCAACATACCCTTCCCTCAAATTGCCTTCAGTTTTAAGAAGACAATGCAAAACTACATGCTGCACACATCACAAAGACAAGGCTGCAAAAGAAGCAGGTACAGGTACAGGAACAGGTACAGGTACAGGTACAGGGCTGTAATCTATAATCCTGACCTGTCCCCAATAGAGAATGTGTGGAGAAATGTGAAATGCAAACTACAACAATGATGACCATACAGTTGCACATCTTAATATGCATTTGCAGGAAGACTAAGTCAACATAACACATGAAACTCTAAATCACTTGGTATCCTTTGTTATGGTGGTGTGGCAACATTACAAAGTGGTAAATACTTTACTGTTGCAACTTTTTAAAAAAATGTGTTGCAGGGATGGATTTTTATTTACAAATGAAATTAAGTTGACCAACAAAACATGAAATATCTCTGGTTCATACCGTCTGCAATTTAGTAAGAGTCAAAGTAAATGTAAGGAGCACTGCTTGTTTTTATATTTGCATTCTCCATACTGTTCCAACCCAATTATGTTTTATCATACACACACCAGGGCCGAGAGCACTGGTGTAACTGTTAAAACGGGATTGTGCAGCCTTTACTTTAGCTGTCCATATTTACACATATATATACTGCTCACAAAAATAATTTTAAGATCATGTCATATTGTGAGTTTTATTATTAAAGTGTAACCTTCACCGTTTTGAATTCATATTTTACATGTTTATTGACTGTTCTATCAGTTCACCTTGGACTTCTGTACTAATTAGATAAATAATAATAAATAATAAAAAGATAAATAATCTGCTTTTTTGTTTTTGTTAAGGAACACAATGCAGTGATTGTACGTGTATTTGATGCTCTAAATCTGCTCGATAATGGAATAAGCAGGATAGATTAAATCACTGGCTGTTCTTTTAGCTGTACGTTGCTTGTTACACACTGAAAAGGGGAGAATGTTCTAGTACAGTTGTTTGGAAGACGTTTTTTGTTTTGTACAATGTGTACCAGTTTGCCTAAAGCATGTAATCAGTGTTCAGTTACACTCTCTGCCTGGTTCTTCCAGGTAGCCGTATCCAGTGGGGAGGTAGGCTTTTCCAGGGTTTGCGATGAAGTTCGCAGAACCCTCGGAAGGCCAGAAGCTTTCTTTTCTCCTGGAAAAGGCTGCTTCTAGGGAAGCCGAGCTGTGGAGAGGCTATGTGCCAAAGAAACCAACCCACCAGGTGAGCTGATTGGTTAAGAACTCGTGAGTAAACACACACAGTCATAGCTTTAGGCTGTTTTGCATCTTCTCCAGTGCAAACAGCTACAGTGTATTCTATTCTGCAGAACTGTTTTGCTTTTTATTTCTGTGTAATACAGTTGCAAGAAAATCCTATCAACTTGCCTTTTTGTTTGACAGTGTACTTTGTGTTGCATTCGCAGTACATTTGCCACGTAAGGTTCAGTTTAGCAAACGGAATGGGATGGATGTTAGAGAAATCAAAATTATCAAAACAACTCCGTCACTTTATTAGGTACACCTCCTTGTTTCTACACTTTACTGTCAGTTCCTTTATCAGTCCCATTTTCCATATAGAAGCACTTTATTGTGCTACAGTTACTGACTGTAGTCCATCTGTTTCTCTACATATGTTGTTATTTCCTTTTACTGTGTTCATTAACGGTCAGGAACCTAACAGGACCAGCACAGTTCAGGGTGACAGTGACATTGCTGTGGTGGCGGTGTGTGTTGTGCTGGTATGATTGGATCAGACACAGCAGTGGTGCTGGAGTTTTTACACAATGTGTTCACTCACTGTGCACTCTAGATACATCTACCACACCTTACTGTTCCACCTTGTACATGTAATGTCAGAAACAGCAGCTGTTGCTGCACAGTTTGTGTTAGTCATCCTGTTAAGTTTTTGTCCGTGCTCAGATGTTGCCTACAGGATTGTGTTGGCTGGACATATTTTGGTAAGTGGACTATTTTCCGTCCAGCAGTAACACTGAGGTATTTAAAAACTCCAGCAGCACTGCTGTGTTGTACCAGTCGTACTCGTGCAACACACACTAACACAGCCCCCCCACTGAATCAGTGTCACTGCAGTGCTGAGAATGATCCACCACCCACATACACTGCTCACAAAAATGAGGGGATATTTTATTTTGAAATATTCCCTAGTCAGGTCAAGTCAAGGCAAGTTTATTTGTATAGCACCATTCATACACTGGGCAGTTCAGTTAAGTTAAAAGTACAAATTAAAATAGTCAATAACCATTAACCTTAAGCAGTTTAAAGTTTATAAAATAATAAAAAAACTAAACGTGTAGATAAAAACACAATCAGGTTTGACATGCACATCTAAACAGAACAGTTTTGAACCTGTATTTGAACATTGTAAAAGTAGAGGCCACCCTAACGTCTTCAGGGAGACTGTCCCATATTTTAGCGCATAAAACTGAATCACTGCTTCACTGTGTTTAGTCTTGACTTTGGGCACCAGCAGAAGGCCTCTGCCTGATATTCTCAGAGTCTAAGATGGTTCATATGGAACCAACATTTACAAGATATACTTCAGTGCTAAGCCATGGAGAGACTTTTACACAAATAGAGCTGTCTTAAAGTCTATTCTCTGACAACAGGAAGCCAGATTCCTGAGCACAGGACTAATATGGTTGTACCTCCTGTTTTTAGTCAGGACTGGAACAGCAGCCCCTATTTTTTTGAGTATAGTACAGTATAGTACCTGAGCTGTACTGGTCCTGTGGGGGTCCTGACCATTACACAAACAGATGCACTTTTTGCTTTAATTGTAGAGCTATAAAGTGCACATATATGGTAAGTGAAACTGATGAACAGTGAGTGTAGAAACAAGGAGGTGTTAAGACACATGAGGCTGTGTAATAAAAAGTACAAGCACGACATGGTGGTGCAAGAAGTTAGCAAGGTCACTCCGTTGCTCCACAGACCCCTGGTTCAATCTTGTCTTTGTACAGCACCTGTATGGAATAAACTTGTCCATGCCATGCAAGTACAGGATTGGTTCAGGTACTCTGGTACTCTGGTCACTTTAAATTTATCCTAGTGCATTATCTCTTTGGTAATATTTCATGACCTTTCCCCTCTGCAGGATACAGATATCTCCCTTGCTCAGCGTGACGAGGCTGTCCGATGGCTCATTGACTTGCACCGGCGTTTGAAGCTTTACCCAGAAACACTTTGTCTGGCTATTTCCATTCTCGACCGCTTCCTCTCTACCATCAAGGTAATATTAAAGGTTCAGTGTGCAGATCACTTCAGGGTTAGACAAAAAAGTAGCCACAAGTCGGCACTTAGCCACAGCTTAAGCGCGTCAGATCACACTGGATAAGTTCTTCAAACGTTGACTGGAATTTAGTAAGAACTTATTTTTTACAGTATTATGCTTTACATGCTGAGTACTTATATATTGTGTTGTAGATCGTTTCGAAAAACTTTATTTTTCAATGAACAAAGTTTGTAAGCAACATTAGTTGTAGTTTGTACGTTCCCTATACGTGTAAATCACACAATAAAGGTTTAATAAACATTTAATATGTTACATATCACATCCCGTCTTGTAACATAGGACATGTTCATTTAATTGAAACATTGAAACATTAAACAGCCGATTATTAGGAACAAAACGATAGCGTCTCGATGTGGTCCAATTAATAGGCTACTGTATATATAAAGTAAAACTTTTCAATCGAGCTTTGCTTTGTCAGTAAACCCTGATTGTCACATGATTTTCGAAATAAGTTACTCAGACTGTGCAGGAACAAAGCTTCAAGTTTAATGAACCGTTAAGTTAAAGTTTAATGAAGCATTAAGTTTTGAGACCTTACACAAACGCAAGTGGAACACATGAAGCTGCCAAACTTGTTCCAGAGATTTGACCACTGGCGCCCAAAACTTGTGCAACACCGAGGGTAAGTTTTGGCGGCAAATCAGACAACCTTAGCATTTCATGGTATTTTATGAGTTAGGTGAAATAACAACATGTTAGATGGTAGGATACCAGGAGGTGTTAGCTAACTTAAACACTAGTACTGTGCTCAAGATGTCAGAAAGCTCTCTGAAACGTCAAGTAACTGCAGTGTCTGGCTGTGTCCCAAACTGTATAATGTCACAGTAAGTAGCAGGCAATGCAAAATCAGTACAGTGTTGAGAATGGCATTCATTTTGGCTGCATCACATTAAGTTTGCTGAATCAGTTATTTTAGGGTGGCATTTTGTATTAACTCTGGATTGTGAGGAGTAATCAGATTAATTGCAGTTAATTGCAAAGTCATTCCCTGCTATGAAAATGACCTCATCACAAAAACGACATTCCAGCCACTGCATTTTAGCCCTACAAAATAGCCTGCTAAAATCAATTTAGTGATGATCTCGTTACTCATCACTGTACTAGTGCAATATGCAAATTCAAAAAATATTTGTATGATATGAGGTTTAGACAGAGCCTAGTCTTCTCTGCGTGATGTGCATTGCTTCTTTGGATTGATTATGATTTGAAATGGCTTTAATCCAAAAGTAGAAAAACATGTAGAGAATAAAAACAGTATTCTGTTTAACCTGGGAACACAGTTTTATGCAAATGTTTTTGCACCCTTGGTCAAACTACCAGTTTGGCTGATCTTCTAAAAGAAAAGAATGTCCAGTTTAACGTATTTTCGTTTCCATGTTTTAACCTCTCGTTTCATGGTCAGAGTTATAGGGGATCTTGAAACTATCCAGGACAGCACATGGCTTGATTCTATTTTATTTAATGTTGCATTCAGCATCGATGGCTATTTATGACAAGAAAAAAAGGTTACACTGATACTAGTCAGTCACATGAACACCCGGGCAATTTAGAGTGACCAATTAAAATAACAGAGGTCTTTGGAAGGAAACATGCAAACTCCACAAAGGCATGTCCAGGGTCAGGACTGAACCAGAAATCTCTGGAGCTGTGAGTTGAATGCATGTGTTACTGTGCTACACCTGGGACAAACATAGAGCAGTCAATGGGAAACCTCTACACAGGTGAAATTGTTTTATTATTTGTTTTAATGTCATATTCCCTGCAAAATAATCACGTTTTTTAATAAAACATACAAGCAGGAGTGTCCAAACATTTGCACCTGCATTGTAAATTAACATCCTCCGCTAAAAGCGTTTAGATATAATAATACGGTCTACATGACACTATCTCATAAAAGCTTCTGATGTGAGTATTTTTGTGTTTGTGAAACGTCCAGTCGATCAGGAGCCTTCAACGTCTCACAATTTTTTAAAACCTCCTCTAAGAACCCGATCACAATCACAGAGTCCAAATCAGGTTTGCTTTGTGCTCCGTCTCCTTCCAGCATCTTCAGTCTGAGCAGCATCTGATCCAACATCTTTAGTCTGTCTGTCGGCTCAGTCTGCTGTCTTGCATCCTCTCCATCAACACCATCAGGTCCAGAAACTGAAGAAGCACCACAGAAGTAATGAACCAGAAATCCCTTGAGTGCTGGTTTTGATTGGTCGCTTAGCGTTGCTGCAATGGCGGCCAGATCGTCGTATTGGCACAGAGACAGGAGGTGAAGAAGAGTGTGGGAGAGTTCTGAACGTAAACTGGCACAGTAACGGTATTCAAGAAAATCCTCTGTTTCTTCACTGTGTTCCAGCGCTTGTGACAAGGCACGCCACACTTCAGCAAACTGACACGTGTCTCCATAGCGATCGCGTGTAGCAGGGACCGAGAGAGCAGCAGCGGACTTAATGCGCACTTTGAAGTTCTTACAGGAAGTGACGATGGATGAAAGAGCTGAATAGGCCTCTTTGGACCAGCTGGCACTTCCTGAATTGCAGGGGAAATGGTTACTCATTCAGTGTTTGGGTAACCTTGTACAAATTTTATTTGCAATTTTAGCACACACTATTCATGCACTATCATATACTCTTTCGGTAACCAGCAGAAACCTGGTTATCCAAGCCATTATGTTAAATGCATCATGAAATAGACCATACAGGGACTGATTAGAGCTGCATCAAAAACCTTTAGGTTTTGTAGGGGGAAAAAAGACAGAAACCAGCCCATGTCACACTGGGCCAAAGAAAAAAAACAAACTAGTCTTAAGGGACAAAAGTTTTCAACTCTGGACTGAATGCACGTTTGTTGTTTAAAAATGTAGTAACACAATTTGTAGGTTTACTTCAGGTACTCCGGTTTCTTCCCAGTCCAAAGACATGCATGTTAGGTTAATTGGTGTCTCTAAAGTGGCTCTTAGTGTGTGACTGTGGCGCCCTACCTAGGGTTGTTCCTGCCCTTGTGCCCAGAGTTGCCAGGCGGGCACCGGCTGGCCTGAGACACCATGCGGATTAAGTGGAACATAATGAATGAACGGACAACTTTTGTTTGTTTGTTTGTATTATTTAACATAGTTTTTCAGCATCAATGGACATTTTGGTGACAGACCCCAAAGTGGAGCATCCTGGGTCTTTTCTGTGTGGAGTCTGCATGCACTCACAATGTCTGTGTTGTTTACTTTAAGTCCTCCAGTTTCCTCCCACTGTCAAAAGACATGCATTACAATCTGATTGGGCAAATTTAGCTTAATCAATTCACATAAAGCATGTTTTTGGCTCTAAGGCCAGACATTTTTAATATTGATTGTTTCGCGGCTCGGCTGAAAATCATATTTGAAGAATACAAAGAAAATAAACATTGTTTTTGATATTTCGTGGATCCACCGCAATACTAATGGTTGAAATAAAAATAAAATAAAAAAATAATAATTTTTTTGCTTTTTCCGCCCTCCATTGGAAAGCCAACGGTATTGTTCTGTAAATTTGTTTTTCCAGATTCACTTTAATTTAATTGTAGATTAAATACATTTTATTTTTAAATAAAAAATTATTTAGATTTCTTCCTCCTTTTTGTATTGTTTCCACATAGTCCACCACAAGATTTATTTTTATTTTTTTTACCTCCCTCCTCAGTAGATTCTTAAGTAGGGACATCCGAGGAACAAGCAATTGAAAAAGTCTGGCCTAAGAGGAAACCCGAGCACCCGCAGTAAAACCACACAGACATGGCAAGGGTGTGCATAACTCACAAAGAAAGCCTCTTTGCAATTCCAAGACCACCATTGTTTGTCAAATGCACTTCTCACGAAATAATCATCATTACTTTTATTATTAAATGATTAAAATTCCCTAATTTTAGTGAGCAGTGTATATGTGGTGCAGAATGGTCATAAATTAGACCCTGGCAACTTGGTAAAAAGCGCAAGTGATAGCATGCACCCCAAATCTTCCCATCTGGCTGGTTCTCCAGAGACAGAGAAATTTCACACTTCATCTCAACCTCCCACTAAGAGGCTGGCAAATATTAACGCGTGCAGAATTTTACATTGCCATATTTGAAAACTGCCTTAAATGTATTAAACAAGTACATTTCACAGCGCCCAGAGTAAACCTACGCAGATACAAAAAGCCCATACAATAACTCCACTCAGGCTAGTCCAAAGTCAGGCGGAGCTGTAAAGAAACCATGCTAACTGCTATGCCACCAACAATATATTAGTTTTTAATTTATTACAACATGGAAGCTTTTTAAAAAAAAATGTTTTATGGCCCCAATCATGCTTCCTTGTGACACCATGCAAATGTTGATTTTGATCAATGTATAACTGCTTCGGGCTATACAGGCTTAGAAGAGTTTGATGTAGATTAATACAGATTCATTACATATAAAGAGGCCCAAATGGATATAAAAACATCAGACGTTTACAATATGCACCATGCTAAAACATTATTCACACACCTTGGTGTCAAATTTGACCCACAGTTATCATTTGATAATCATATCAAATACGTGTCCAAAGTTTCATTTCTTCACCTCAAAAATCTAGCTAAACTCCGCCCCTCCCTCTCTAAAAATGACGCAGAAAAACTGGTACATGCCTTTGTCTCTTCCAGGCTGGACTATTGTAATGCTCTTCTCACTGGGATTTCTGGCAGAAACATACAAAAGCTACAACAGATCCAAAATTGTGCTGCAAGGATTCTAATGAGGAAACGCAAATACGATCACATTACACCCATCCTGCAAACATTACACTGGCTACCCATCAACTACAGAATTCAGTATAAAGTTGGCCTGCTCACCTATCAATGTCTCCATGGAAACGCCCCACTCTATCTCAAAGAACTCCTTATTTCACACAGCACACCAAGACAACTTCGCCCAACAAACACCCATCGCCTTCAGCAGCCCCAGACCAAACTCCACACCATGGGAGACCGGGCTTTTCAAGTTGTTGCCCCACGTCTGTGGAATGCCCTTCCTGACAATCTGCGGGCACCACAGAGTGTGGAGTCCTTTAAAAAACATTTAAAGACCTTTTTATTTAAAAAAGCTTATGAGATGGATTTTTAATGCACCTTTGTGTGATAGCTTAGGTTAGATGTATTATGTATTATGCTGCTTTTTAATCTCTTAATTT
>JAUZSV010037213.1:0-15324 GCA_034780495.1 Parotocinclus cesarpintoi
AGGTTGTACCGTGTAACGTGACCATCAGGCCCTTGAAGTAGCAAAAGCACAGAATATATTTTTGCTTTTTAAACAAATGTTTAAAATGTTTTACCCTCAGGCCATCTGCCTTGCCAACTTTCATACATCACACACACACACACACACACACACACACACACACACACATACACATTATATGTGTAGTACAAGGTCTTAGGGGGAGATAGCAATTTTCTTTATTCTGACTAAAATATTGTCTGGAGACCTGACAAGAACATGCAGATTTTGTCCGATTCTGCTTTTTTCCTTTCCAAAATATAAATGACAGCTTACAGATCAATTTTTAGAAACCCAAATACACAATATCACTGTTCCCTCACTATAACTGTGATATTTATAAAGAGATGTTCAATCTTAAGCACATTCGCTTATCAAGTAAAAGGTCTTAGGTTCACACCCAAGCTGTAACAAGCCAATTTAATTTTATTTGTGACAATGCTGAATTTTGATGTTTATACTTTACCTTATAAAATTTTAGTAAGAGCTAAAGCCTGGACTATAGTTTACTTGCATATGTCTCTGTAGTGCAGTGGTTAGCACATTTGCCTGTGAAGTTAATGCTCTCAGCTACAAACCCAGACCTTGTCCTTTAAGGTTGTGACCAAGATACATTTTGATGGTTATTTGTTTTACCTAATTACATTTCAGTAAGCGCTAAAGGCTGGAAAGCAGTTCAGTGGGTGCTCCCTGTCTCTATAGCTTAGTGGTTAGCACATTAGTCTATCAAGTTGAGGTTCTCAGGTTCAAAACCAGATTTAGTTCTGTAATTTTGGTATAAGGATGAATTTTGATCGTTACTTCATTTAATTAATTTAATTTCAGTAAGAGCTAAAGCCTGGACATATTTCATAGTTCATATTTCATAGTTCATATGCTGCCGCTAGTCTCTGTAGCTTAGTGGTTAGCACATTCACTTATCAAGTTGAGTTTCTTAGGTTCAATCCTAGATCTAGTTATTTAATTTTGTGATAAGGCTGAATTTTGATGGTTATTTAATTTATTCAATGAAATTTTAGTAAGAGCTAAAGCCTGGACCAAAGTATACTTGCTACAACCTGTCTCTGTAGCTTAGTGTTTATAAAGTTTGCATATAAAATAAAGTTCTCAGGTTCAAATCTAGATTAAGTTTTTTACGATTGTGACAAGGCAGAATTTATATGGTCAATTAGTTTACCTAATACAATTTTAGCAAGAGCAAAAGTCTAGCCACAGTTCAGTTGCTATTAGTGTAGTGGTTATAACATTCTTTCATGGAGTGAAGGTCCTCATGTTCAAACCTCGATGTAGTTCTCTAAGTTTGTGACAATGCTGAATTTTGATTGTTATTTCTTTTATCTAATTAAATTTTTAGTAAGTGCTAAAGCCTGGACCACAGTTCACTTGTTACTACATGTCTCTGTAGTGTAGTGGTTAGCACATTCACCTATCAAGTTGAGGGTCTCAGGTTCAATCCTAGATCTGGTTATTTATTTTTGTGTTGAGGCTGAATTTTGATGGTTATTTAATTTATAGTATTATATATGGTAGTTTTTTTATAGTATATTTGAAGTAGTAGCAGTAGTAGTCCTTATAATCAGCGAGTCAACACTGTATCATAAAAAAGCACAATGAAAATCTTTTTCTGTTTAAAGCAGAACTGAATTGTGAATATAAATGATAGTAACAGCAGTGTTTCTTTCATGTGTGGCTGTTGAGAGAAGTGTGGAGTGTGGCTATCACACAATCGATTAGATAAGACTGAATCTCTAGTCTTAGGCATTCCTTATTTCTCACTATACTTTGTAGTTTTACAGTTATAGACTGTAATCCATCTGTTTCTTTACATTATTTGTTAGTCCTCATTACCATGATATCTAAGATACTCAGTCAGGGTAACTTGCTTTTCGTTTTTCTGTATGCATGTACAATAAAACTGTATAAATGACAATAAAACTGTCTTATCTTATCTTGTCTTATCTTATTTCAACAAAAGCTTTTAGTCTCATCTTATTGCTACATTATGTCTCATGTCACCTCCTGCTATATGCTATTATGATGTCTTATGAAAGTGATAGAATAAGCAGAAATGTTCACAGGTCAAGTGTTGTTCAAGTTCTAATGTCTGTCTTGCAAGGAGTACCTGTATTGCCTAAATAACCAGGGCACTGGAGTATTTCCCATTCCCTGACTTTTAATATTATCACTGTCTGCTATAAACTGATGTTCTAGGTTTTTTCTTACTATTTTACTATTTAGGATGCATAAAATCTTAATTCGCCTGCACATGTGCATTGATTCACTCAGCCTCGACTTACCTTCTACCTCTTATGCAATCACATTCATTGAATAAGACACTGTCTTTTATGCGGCAATGTAACATATTTATTCTTGCATTTAAAACGTGAGCAGGTATTTCAGAAGACAGCAGGAAACTGAGAAGTGTGTAGAAACTATGACTGTGACTGTGAGAAACTAACTCTGTTGTGCTGCGTTGCAAAGACACAGTTCTTTCTCTGCTTTTTTTCCCTCCCCCAGTGTGTCAGTATCTCAAAGAAAAACGAATCAAATAGTCTTAGTCTAACTGATTCCGTTCTGGTCACATTCACAATTGCACAGCACAGGCACTTCGGCAGCAAATAAGAAGTTTACATTAAAAGAAAAGTTGAGCAAAATTGTTTCTGTATGCTGTCATTTCTAATTGTTAGACATGAGGACATTCAACCAGACAAAATATGAACTGGCTGATTATATGTTTAAAAAATTGTAATCGCTGCATCCCTAACAATAACCTTATCAGACCATGAGAGAATATGCAAACAGATGTTGTCTGGACAGACGATGTGTATGTCAGAACAACTATTTTAGAGCTGATTTTAAATCATGCATTAGAACTTGAAAGATATACACAGATTTGTATAAAATGTTTGTAGATACCTTCATCCAAATTACATCCAAAACATGGCTATTAATTAGGAGTTTGTCCCCATAGCTGTTACAACAGCATTAAATCTTATGACAAAGATCTCAAACTTGACTATGACGTTGAGAGTAGACAACAAACAAGTCAAGTCAAGTCAATTTATTTCTATAGCGCTTTTTATTTCTATAGCGCTTTTTACAGAATTGTCACAAAGCATCTTTACAACAAAGAGGTTTGATGCCATACATAATTATAGTGTAAGAATTTAGTATGAGAGTCATTGTGTCCCCAATGAGCAAGCAGAAGTGACAGTGGCACGGAAAAACTCCCTGGGATGAATAGCAAGAAACCTTGAGAGGAACCAGGCTCAATAGGGAAAACTCATCCTCATCTGAGTGATAACGGCATTAAAAAACAGTAACTGTCTGTGTAGTTATATAAACACTGGCTCTCGGTTGGTATTCCACTTTATCTTAAAGGTGTCTGATGGAGTTATGGTCCAGGCTCATTACAAGTCAGTCATGTCCTCCGTCAACGTTAGCAATTTATTTCTTATGATTTTTAGTTGGGCAGGAAAGAAAGTAGGCAATGTGAAAACCTAAGAAAGAATAATAGGTAATTATTCTGCCATTTATTTGTTCTTACGAACGCACATCCTAACACCAGAGCTAAAAGGTATTTATGCATCTAATTATTATAAAAAACAGTATTTCCATTGGATTAAATTTACTTCTCACATAAATTAGGGGATAGTTCACAATACAATATCCCAAAATGAAATACCCCCTAACTTTTGTAAGAAGCGTAGAACAGAATTGATCTGTGAGACGAACTGTAAACCCTATTCTCTAACAAAAGCATGCCTAAAGAAAAAGATAGATAAGTAAACCAGAAAGGAATTTACATTTGTGTGCTCCATCAGCATTCTGCTCAGTCTTTCCCAAGGGTCAAGGGTTTATCTTTTTTTATTATGTGTTATCTTGTGACTGTTACAACATAGGTATACCTATATTTCACATTAGTTGAAACTGTATGGAAGGAAAATATAAAGTAACATTAAAATGTCTATAATAACAAATCAGTACAATAATGTTTTTTTGTATTTAGTAGAGAGCGTCATGTGCAGACCCTATACATACTGAGTGTGGTTTCGCATTATTCACATCTTTCTGTGAATTTGAAAGCTTTAAAAAGAATACTTATATAAAAGATTGGAACAATGTTGTTTATCTTCTACCTGTTAGCAAACAGTGTGTTAATAAAATATAGGTGTAGATTTATATTCAGCCTAAGTGTAATATTTAAGGAATATATATATATATATACACTTCATATTCATTTGGAAATCAAAATCCCTATTTTTTGTGAGCAGTGTACAGCAAAACACATTTTACAACAGTATAATATTTTTGGTGACTTTTCTGATACATAACATGATGAGTCATAGGTGTGAGCAGCTCGCATTGGGTCTGCAATCTTCTTTACAATAGTAGGTCATAGTATATGCTTGGTTTTTCATTAACTGCTTTAGGTCTGCATCTCTGTATGTATGCATTCTCCAAGCAAGGACTTACAAGTGAGAAAGAGGTTCTCCTCGTCCACCCGGGTGTTAGTGGGTTTGATGTTGAGGTCAATGCTGGCAGTGTCCAAGTTGCGCTGGTTGGTTTTGGAGTTAAAGCATGAGGCAGAGCGACAGTGGTCCCTCAGCCACACATAGTTGAATTGCATCACATGCCCATCATAACAGAGTTCTGTAGACCAACGAAATATATTAATTAGTAGTATAGGTAAACTGCGGCTGTTGCTCAACATCCACAATAATGAATGGTCATCTGTATGGCATGCCAAAAATTTGATCCCATCCCCAATCCCATGGTTCCCTAGCTGTTGTGTCGTGTGCCAGGGTACTTGTCATAACCAAACTGTCAGAAAGGGTGAGTGGGTGCAATAAATACCATATATAAGGTGCTTCGCTGATATATTTGAATCGTCAAGGACTGAGAGTGAGATTACTGTGTTTTATGAAAAAGGTAAAATGAGCAAAATTACCCAAACAAGCAATCAGAATCGAGAAAACCAAGCCACGACGATAGCCAAGTGAAATACCTACTTGCTTCTTTAAGTACAATGGAAAATATGTTGCACTGCCACTCCATGTTTGTGAGAGATACCATAGATAGAGAAAGAGTGGGGGTAATGAATAAATAGTACACAAATAGAAACTCCAGTAGCCAGTTTCAGAGCAAATCATTAGTGGTGACTGGGGAAACGGGAGGGACCAAGGCTTGCATTGGAAAGAATAAAAGAATATTGTCGCACTGCGTAGGGTTGTTCCAGCCTTGTGACTTGTACTGCCGGCAAGGCACTGGTTCTCACGACCCTGACTAGGAACAAGCGGATAAGAAAATGAATTAACGAGTAATTGAGGAACTTGCATAAGAAATTCCAGAGCAGGACTTGTTATTTCAGCAAGGCGCTACTGAGCAGCATGTGCAACAGACTGACTGAGTGCTACTATATAGCAAAGCAAACAAAGGAAACTGCAAGATGGCATAGTAAAAATACAAAATAACTAAGATCTCAACTAAATACAATTTTCTTTAAAAAGTTTTGTTTTCATTGTTACTTTTCTTTTTATACATAAACATAGACTTTGCATGTTGGTTGATACCCTATACTGATTCAATACTATTTCTGAATTAATAACACTAAAACAGTACTTTATCAACTATGTAAAACAAAATCTAACAAATAAACAAATATATAAATGTAAACTATATTAATATATTACATTTAAACTATATTTATATATAAATAATTTATTAATATATTATGAATCAGTAATATTATAAGTTGTATACTGCAGTGCTAGCACCACTAGTAACATTTGTTTTACAGACTTTGCACCTTTCCATCAAACCTGTTGGTGTAAGCTGACTCCTGAATTTTGTCCGAATTGTAATATTCTGCACAGTGGTTAGACCACAGACGTATTCATGGGGGTGAAAAAAAGCACGTCAAACTGGACGAGAGTGTCACGCATTGACTGCTGAGTAGGGTGTATGGTCACCCAAAACACACTGACAGTGAAGGACTGTACAGCAGTTCTTGTGGGATCCTCTTGGTTTTCATTTTTAAATATCCCTACATTTTGTGAGCAGTGTAAATGAATTGCATTTGAACAAGCTGCTGTGGAAGGAAAAACGGGTCAGAGGGGAGCTACATGAGCTGATGTGGCTCTCCAGGCCATAAAATCCTGACAGTGAAAGAGACGTACCGAAACAGTTGTCCAGCAGTTGCCAGTTACAGGAGTTTTCATGTGCTGTGTGTTGCCATCGCTTGCTTCTGAACTGGGTGTTTTTGCGTCCAGCCATCACAGAAACCCAACCCTGGCACTGGGACACCAGGATTCTTCTTTGAAGTCTCATAAACATCTTGGTTAAAGCAATTACCTGCAATTCAAAGTAGTTTATGTAACTTCAGTGAAATGCTTGCATAGAATGAGAAGTAGTATCAGCTTTATGTTGTCAGGTATGTAGGAATTCAGTGCGTGCCTTTCCAGATGATTCGAGATGACTTGTTAATGGTTCAATACTAAATGTGCAGTAAACCTGCACTATGCCCACAATTCTTAGTACATAAAATCAACACACATGTGAATAAGACAGTGTTTGTCAGAGTCTATTTTTTAAACATTTACATTTAGTCATTTAGCAGATGATCTTATGTAGAGCAACATACAGCTGAAATTAAGCTTACAATTAAAAGATTTAAGTTTTTTGGATAAGAACCCAACAGTGGCAGTTGACAGAAGTGGGATTGGACCATTGGACATACAGACAGACAAACAGTTAATCTGATTTCGGTTTGGCTAAGTTAATTACAATTTCATATCACATGGTTAAAAGATATGGACCAAATAAAAAAAAATTTTAAATGAAAATTGCTGACTCCTCCTTCCTAATGATATATATATATATATATATATATATACTGTGGCAGAAGTGGGATTTGACCGTTAGTACAGTACAGTACCTTAACCACTAGGCCACTGCAGTCCTAACTACGTTAAAAAGTTTTTTCATCCCAGAACATACTGCAAGCTCACAAAATGTGAGAGAACCGACCAAATATAAAATGTTTTTAAATGAAAATTGCTGACCCCTCCTTCCTAATGATATATATATATATATAGACTTGACTAGTGTCCTCTCAACTTAGAACAGAATGAAAATTTAAAAAAAATTTACCACCCACGCACGGATGTTTACACCAAAAGATCGCTGATTCACTCATTTTGCTGTCAATCAAAAAGGGTTTCAGCCTCAGACAGATCATCCAACCATCATGCAGAAGGTGAGCGTCCAGGCCAGCCGAGGCCAGCCCACTGCCCCATAGACCCCAAGAGACGCTGAGCGTCCGATGGGCGGGACAAAGCCCAGCATTTATCCAATGGCTCGTCTCGTTTCGCGGCACGCTTTGCTTGGCTATAGAACTCTGCAGACGCTCAGCGTCCACACTGTTTAAAGCACTGTGAAGCTGCGGGAATGAGTGAGAGGAAAGCTACGATTTTACTTTTAAGCTGCGATTACCAGTGATAAGAAACTGATTCTGAACAAAAGTTGAGCGCGTTGTAGCGCATATTTAGTAAATGACATGTACACACAACAGTATATATTTGATCACTTATTTTTTGACATTTTAGGGGAAGCTGAGCCTCCCTTGCAGTCTTAGAGTAATCGCCACTGCCATGGAGAATGGGTCCCCTGTTGAGTCTTGGTCCTCCCGAGGTTTCTTCCTACCACTTTCAGGTTGATTTTAATTTCCACGGTGGCCCTAGGCTTGCTTAACTTGGGATTGGCCTTTTGAGATAATGTAATATTGTAAAGCTGCTTTGAGACAATGCACCATTGTAAAAATCGCTATATAAATAAAATTGAAAAAAAAAAAAACATCGAATTGAATTTGCCAAATCCACGATGGAACTGGTATAAGTGTATAAGTGACGATATATCTCAAAATAGCGGTCAACCAGAACGCGATTTAGCCTTTCTGACTGATCCCCCTTCATCATATGGAAGCTCAGTGTCCAGGCCAGCCAAGGCCAGCTGACAGCTCCATTTACTCCCCAGAGACACTGTGGGTCCAGGGGCGGGACAATTTTGTGCCATTTATCCAATGACCGTTGAATGAAATGAAAAAAAAAAAAAACTTTCACACAGTCCCACTGAAATGAATGCAAAGACCATAGATCATATAAGAAAATGAAATCTATATAAAAATCAAGTTAGCTGATCGATAGGCAGTTGATTCTGAATGAATTTATCTTTGAGATGAATGTATACAGGTTTTGTGTTTAGCCATTAACATCTTGCTCAATATCACAGAGAATATCACTACATTGTACTTGTATAACTGTGTATGTGACAAATAAGCACCTAAAGTCTAAAGAAACCTGCATCAATACCCATCAGTATACAATTATATTTTATAGCTCTAAATATACATTTATTCATTTAAAAAAAAAAAACACATAACTGATGCCATTATTGAATACTGTTTTTGACTATCTAAACCACAGAGTAATATAACGATTTACTGTGTATTTTGTATATTCCTTTAAATGTTACATAGCAATGCAATCTGCATCTCATTTTTATAAATCATGAATCATGTTGTATGTGCTTCCTTCTGAAATGTAATGTAATGTAAAGGGTTTAATCATTTTCATTGCATGTAAGTACAGATTTGCATCATGAACATAACAGGTTTCACTATAAAGGGGTTTAAATAAATACACTAATATTATACTATAGAATGCAGTTATGAATTGTGTCCAGTGATTTAAAAAATGTGTGTTGATACACAAGTTTAAAACTAGTTCTGTACTTGTATAGGTTAGATGCAAAAAGTGGGCATTGAACTTTAATGAACAGTCTGCTCCTGGCTTTTCTTGTACTGTATGTGTGAAAGGTCAAAACAGAGCATTTACACAGATGTTAAGACAGTGTATAAATATATTGTTTAATGCAACACATGTAATGTTAAAAACCTGTATGTTAAAAAATGGCACACTGATATTTTGGTGTAACACCTTTAGCTTTGATTGTAGTATCTAATCAGCATTAATGTAACCTGATGTACTTTCAAAACTTATATCCAGAGATGCAATAATTGATAGGCAAGATTTTGTATTCACAAAAAAGAGACACCATAACATCTTTAAAAGCATAACACAAAGTCTTGATGGGTTTAAGGTTAGGACTCTGCTTTGGCCAGTTCACATATGAAAATGATCCGTCATACTCACAGAACCACTGTTTCATAATTTAAGCCCAATCAATTTGGCATTGTTATCCAAGTACATACATATGCCATCAGGAAAAAAACCCATTGATTTGTTAAACTGATCATACAGTACATTCAACTACTAAGTACCCACAGATCATAACTGCTTCTAGAGGCTTGTACAATGGGCACTATGCATGATGGATTCCATTCACGTCTCACAATCTTTATTTTCCTTTCATTTATCCTCACTTACACTAACAGTTTTTTTGCAGTCAGGGCATTGTTATCATAATAAACTTGACCATTTCAACTCTTTTGTCCTTTGAAACTATGCAATCACAATCATGGACTCAGTTGTTATTAGTACAAAGGAGATGTAAATCCAAACAGCCCCCCCCCTGCTCCCATGTTGGAATGCAATGTGCTTCTCGCATCCGTATTCACAATCTGTAAATCCTTCCTGAGGTATTTCTGACCTTAAAACCGATTCTTGCCCTATTCTTCCTAGTACTGTGCGTACTGTTAGTCCTTACATGCGTGCATACATAAACACACACACACACACACACACACACATACATACACAAACGCAATGTTAAATCATAAATTCTGTTTTACCCAACATAAAGAGAAAGAAATGTCTTGTTAAGACAGCCACCAATGCAATGCAATTCTCTACCAGCTGCAAAAAATCTCAACCTTCGATAGTAGAATGAAACATACCTGCAGTTTGGGTTTACCGTCATGGCTGATCAGGAGACCTTAGTGTGTAGTGAGTGCCGAAAGTGCTAGCACACAACAGCATGAAGCCTTGTAAACTTAACAGGTTCCTTGAAACCAAGCATTCTGACCTTAAAGATAAACCTGCTGACTATTTTAAACAATGGCCTCCATCAGATTCAGTCAACCATTCAAATGCACAGCACTGTCTCTAAACAGTGTCTGGAGGCATCTTAAGTAGTGGTCGAAAGAGTCAGTATATTTGGTTAAACCGCTTACACTTGCTTATTGCTTGAGACTCCACCACTGATGCAGTCACGTCACACGTTTTCTCCTCTATATTTCAGTCAGTGTCTGAGCGGTGAGAAAACAATTTGCAACATATTTCAAAGAGGTTTATCGCTGTTTTGCATGGGTTTAATTTTCTAGGCTTTTTTTTTTATCAAACATTGCTCTAAGAATTGAGGATCATTGCAAGGCAAAGCAGGCTCAGGTTTTTAAACCAGCTTTGAGGGAAACAGCTTAAAAAATTAAGAATCCCCGCATTACAATATTTAATAGTCACCAAATTGTTTTATACGCAATAAATTTGTCAGTATACTGTGGTTATATTATTGTGTTTAATTATATTAAACACATTCTGCGTTTAGTTGAGGGAGGGAATTCTGAGACCACTAGTGAAAATGTTTGTTAAGAAAAGGTTTCAAACTAAACCAGGACAATCCGAAACTCAAAGCTTTGCAACAATTACTTGAAGACCAACACTGTAGTGTAGTATATTAACCAAAATGTATTTAATATGAACATTGACTACCAAATATTGATTTTCTAACGTAGGATGGGTACTCTATTTTCAAGCTCCTCTTTACCCTGTATGGACCTCCTCTCGTTCTCTCTCACGCACACACACACAGAGACACTTACACACACAAACAAGAAAAACTTGTCTTACATTTTCTGTTGTAGCACACAGTTTGGGTTCCTGCTCTTGTTTTTCCCTAAGTATCTTTATTCTCATCCTGCAACACATCAGATTTTGCTCAGTATTTAGTGTGCTCACACTGACTCTAAGGTAATATATTAGATAAGTGGGTTAATGACTTAAATACAGTCATATGGACAATAATCCACTGACATATATACACATCATACATTATTACAGAATAATTATTTTGTGCAAGTCCAAGAGAACACAGTGTTCAGGTGTAAACATTCATTTGATGAGATTCCAGTCCATCACTGGGTCAGTAGCGGTCACTGTTGCAGTGCTGAGAAATGATCTCCCAACCAGCCTCCTCTCCCTCAGAAGCAGTCATTCATGCTTCCATGTGATATACTGGGACACAAACCCAGATCATTGCTATTGGTGAGCTAGTGTACACCCAAGCTATTCCATTTAACATAATAACAGCTATTCCATTTAACATAATAACATTTAACATTGTTCAAAAAATACAATATTCATTACATTCATTAATTCCACCCAAATTTCCTTGATTTTACCTGAGAATTTAGGGAATTTTACTTTATGCATGTGTATAAACAAATTCCTAAAAAAATTCCTATTTTAAATACTGAAAATCTTGTTTGTTTACATCCCATCAACTCTTCACTCATTTTATGTGGTATTTATTTGCATCTGATTATATAATTAATTATAATACAAAATAAAATAGAATACGTTGAGAATACGTTGCAATCTGGGACTGCTGTCATAAAAAACACTACTGAAAAGGATCTAAATGTTTTTATATGGACTCTGAGCATCATTTAAAGTAGACACATAAGTAGCAACTAATTCCATACTCAGAATTGTATTTGTTAATTAAGATAATACTACCTGCTAAAGTACAGACACACATACATAAAAATTGCATAACTAATCTGTCCATAGTCTGAACAGCATGTTCACGATGCAATAAAACACCGTCAGCTTTTTGGTCTGCACAGATCTGTTGCTAGGTGCCTGTTGTCATGGTGGCTATGGCCAGTAAGAGAGAGACAGAGAGTGACCTAGTGATAGAGAGGGTGACTGAGAAGTGACAGTTTTTAACAAATTGCAAAGACTATATTGAGATAAACAACCACTTTAATCAATGGAATATTTCACAACACAATGTATTGAGGAAAAAACACCATGCCGTCACTGATCTCACCATGTATATAGCTACATCTTCCATCTTCTCACACACAGGAATAGAAAATACAAGAATAAATTCAAAAGTTCTCAGGTACCAGATATAGGTTCAGTGTGTTAATATGCACTGGTAAATGCTCATGTTGCTATATGCATAAAAAAAGATATATGCATAAGATATGTACAATGGAAAGAGGGAATTATTTTGCACATGCACTAACATGTTTCAATAATATGTCAAATTTGTCCAAATAACTTTAAACCTACAATGACAATCTACTAAATTTTGATTAAGAATCTTTTTTGGGTCTTAGATCATTCCCAACACAATAGTGACACTAAGAGGGCAAATAAACTGAAATTTTGATGTCAACGGTGATTGGGTACAATATGAATTGCCTATTGTGTGTGTAAACAATAAAAGGACGTCCAGCATAGTGCTTCATTTTTGACCAGTGTGAACACTCAGTACTGTGCCCAGGCGTGAACTGCTGAGCTCTGTCCAGTCCAGTATAAAGAGGTGGGTTTGGGCATGGTTCAGTTGGATAAAACTGACCCACATTTGATTTGGATTATAAGAATGTAATTTAGTCAAGTAAGAGGGTGTACACTAAATACTAAACTAAATACTAAAACTAATTGTAAACTTGGCCAACACGCGCACACACGCACACACACACAAACAAACAATTCAAACACCATTCAAAATCTGATCATGTAACTTATGTTGGCTGTAAAATCACAGAATAAAACCAATGTTGTTATTAAAGTACCTATAATTCACCTTAAACCAAATAAACCAAATGCAAGCTCATTTGAGGGACTTTTTTCAGCAGCAGATTAAACATGGAAATGGAGCTGCTAGTAGAACTTGATTAGTAGAGTTTTTTTTATTGAAAAGGAGATATGTGAAATATTTTGAGTTTGTGCTCAGGGGAAAACATAAAGTAAACATTATGAATATGAAACACACAAACCCATCACATATCAGTCACACACAATGTATTATTCATTGTACAGAGTTCATCATAGAGCATGGTTCTATGTACACTTTCCATCTGTCTGAAAAAAGGTGGTTCATTTTAGAGATTTTACTTTCCGCTGTCCAGCTGAAAGGTCAGATTCAGCGTCTTCATGCATAAAGTGACGAAAGAGTCCACTCATCAGGCTACTCAGCAACTTCAGGCCATTACTGACAATGGAGGGCAAGGAGAGAGAGTTGTCTCCAAGGCTCTCTCTCTCTCACACGCAGGCATGCGCATACGCACGCACGCACGCACGCGCACACACACACACACACACACACCTAATGATCTCAAGAGCAAGGTGTGGGGATGAGTCACATGCCAGAATGAGAAGCCCTTTCCTATGTTGTCCGTGACTCTGTAATTAGCCTCCTGATCTAGACTGGGATGACATCTTTGGGAGTGTAAAACCTGTGTCTATAATTACACTTTACTTCATACTGACGAAGGAAAGCAAACGATGTCTTAATTCTGACATTTTGGTTAATTATTTTTCATTACATACATAAAGCAAAGACATGAAATGATAACACATATATATTTCCATTAGGTTATTCCCTCTAAATTAACTTCAACATAAACAGTTTATTGAATGAAGCATTAACTGACTTTTTCCTGATGATCGTTGCCAAGGCCATCTCAGCTGAAATAGTATTTTTTTTTAATCAACAGCCATAGCTGGATGATTTTTGTATTTACTCTTAAGTAATGTGTAAAATATTGCTGCTGAAATGAGACGGACTGTAACACGGAGCTCAGAACATAGCCGACTCAAGTGCAAGCTGCAGACAAGCAGGCATTTATTTAGAAAAAATGGCAGGCAATATACAAGGGCGGACAGTCCAGGGTCAAACAGGAGTAAACAACAATATCAAAGACGAGGCAGAGATGAGGTCTGAGAGCGGATACGGAGTCGGTAACGGTAAGTAGGTGATAAGTTTAAGAGTGCGGAGCGACGAGGAATAAGCCCAGTAGCTAGCAGTGAGTGAGTGGATGTGTAGGGAGGTGCTGATTGGGAACAGGTGTGTGTGTGATTAGTAGGCAGGTGAAGGTGATTGTGTGGTTTGCCTGGTGTGGTCGTGTGAGCAGTCCATGTGTGTGACAGTGCAAACCTCAATGGCGTGAGCATCTGAGTGCGCATGTGAGAAGGAAGTGATAGACGGTAGGTCACGACATTACATTTAAGGATTTCAAAAGGCCCAATGAATCTGGGCTGCAATTTGCTACTCCCCTGTGGGCAAAGGTTATGGGTGGAAAGCCAGACTCCAGACTCTGGCTGAAAGTTCTGCTCCTGACTTCGCCGTCAATTTGCCTGGACCTGGTATCTCTGGATGGCCTGTGAGTTATGGCGGTGTACCAGGTCCCAGATGGTCTTGCTTCTTTTGAACCAGGTGTCATGAGATGCCATGGAGCAAGTTGGGGCTGATAACCTAGAACGCACTGGAACGGTGTAGCGGGGGGAGTTTTGGCCGATTACGGCTTATGGGTGTTACAGGGGCATCCTGGGGATCCCGCAAGACAGTCTCCGGACTCGCTAAATCCCCAGGATCCCCACAAGATTTTAGCCAGAGCCCAAAATGCAAGATCCACAGACAGGTGGTGAGAAGACCTTGGTAGGGTCCAAAAGACAACTTGGGAGCCGTGAGTCCAAAAGAACGTCTTGGGAGCCGTAAGTCTGAAAAACACTAAAAAACAAAACTGCCATGAACCAACAAAAGAAAAGGGAGGAGAATATGAATAGCCTAGGTCACATGTCCAAATGGTGGAAAGCGTATGAGGTCAAGCGTCGTAAAGGTTATAAAGTCAAACGGCATGAGAGCTGCGATACAGGAACAGCGTGGGAGCCGAGAGTCAAAAACAGCATACGAGCACGAGAGTCAAAATCAGTGTGCAACTTGATAATTAAAACTGAAATCGGCTGGGTTTTCCAAACAATAGCCTCGCAGGAACTTTCCTAGTTATTGATTGACCCTCAGTCCGTTGGACTGGGGATGGTAACCCAAAGAATGACTGATGGCCAGCCCCAACCTCTCCAGAAAAGCCGCCCAGACAGCGGAGGTAAACTGGGGTCCCCGGTCAGAGTGATGACTTGGGGGATTTAGGGAGAGGTGAGACCAGGGGCGCTAAAGTACAGGTAGAGGGACTAAGCGGCTAGAATAATTGGGGGGGGGGGGGGGGGGTCTTAAACTGTAAACAGGTGGCGCAGGGGG
>JAUZSV010037322.1:0-15323 GCA_034780495.1 Parotocinclus cesarpintoi
GCGACAGGGTCCCAGGGGTTCGCAAACGGGCTGGAGTGAAGAGGGTACGATGGTTCAACGAAGGTGGGGGTCGCGATACCACCATATTGACTCCACGCCAGAGGGTCCATGACGGCTTTGTGTCGGGGGACAGCAACAGCGCCTATGGGAGCCGGGGTATCGCAAACCAGCCCTTTAAAAGGAAAAGAAAACTAAAAACAGCCGAAATAGGAAAAAAAAGTAAAAGGACCAAAAGGGGGGAAAAATAAAGGGCGGCTTTCAGAGCCACGGACCTATAGACGGCCGTGATGGCCGAAGATCCAAGGGGCTGCCCGTTACAGCCAGATACCGGGGTTGGCACCAATAGTGACCCTATAGTGACTTCTAGCGGCCAGGGTCCGGGGGCGAACCCTCCAGCCACGGGCCCAAACGCGAGCCATGCAAGCTGCGGGTCCAGGGTACAGCCCCTTTCAGCCTTGTATCCTGGGCGCCATCAGTTGTCAGTGAACAAGAGCGGAGGAGTCCCTAAAGGACAAAAAACAAACAATGCGCGCACAGACAAAGGGAACACTCAAAACGTAATGCAAGACAAACGGGGAATAATGTAATGAAACTATAATAAAACTAATTAACTGACAATGAAAAACAGGTGCGTAAATTAAAAAGACAAACCAATCGAATAAATCAAAACAAGCGCCTCTACTGACGTAGGGAGAAAATAAAAACACAACACTAAGGGATCGGGGTAAAATAACACACCGCGGCGAGCAACGCAAAAACATTGCACCACCCTGACACATTTGATTTTATTTCTTTAAACAAGATCATCAGAAAAGCAAATGAAAAGTCAGAGAAAGTTGTTTGATTATGCAAATGAGATGGAAACTCAATACTGGTGATTGAGTAGCAAGTGGTATATTTATGGGGGAGAACAGAAACATGATAAACTGGACGAGAGTGTCCAATTTTGTGTAAAGACTGTGAGACTGTTGGAAAATATTTAATTAAAGCACAGAGAGTTAAAGTTGTCGATGACCTCTTGGTGATGCTTAATAACTGATCGGAAATTTCGACGGGTGGCTCGGTGGGTAGCACCACTGCCTCACAGCAAGAATGTCCCGGGTTCAATCCCAGGGTGGAGCGGCCTGGGTCCTTTCTGTGTGGAGTCTGCGTGTCCTCCCCATGTCTTTGTGGGTTTACTCCGGGTACTCAGGTTTCCTCCCACAGTCAAAAGACATGCGTGTTAGGTTAACTGGTGTCTCTAAAGTGGCCCTTAGTGTGTGTGTGTGTGTGTGTGTGTGTGGGTGCCCTATGATGGATTGGCGCTCCGTCTAGGGTTGTTCCTGCCCTTCTGCCCAGAGTTGATGGGTGGGCACCGGCTGGCCCGCGACCCCGTGTGGATTAAGCAGAAAATAATGAATGAATGAATGAGCGGTTATGACTTCACCAGGAGAACAGATGTAGAGAAATAGAGGAGAAACTCAAGTTATGGAGTCTCTGTATTGCACCTGATGAGATCGGTTAAAGTGGTGGTCTCACAGCTCCAGATTTCCCTGGTTCGATCCTGACCCCGCATCCGTATGGGTTTACTCTGGGTGTTTCGGTTTCCTCCCAATCCCAAAGACAGGCATTAGGTTAACTGGCCACTCTAAATGAACCAGCTTTTAATGTGATTGACTTTTATCGCCATAACTTTGTTTCTGTCATGAATAGCCATTAATGCCAAAAATAATGAATAAGCCGATACAGGCTTCCAAAGTAAACCGAGGTTATCACCATTAAGTGAAACAGCGACCCTTACTCAGCCCTGTTATAAAGCAGGGCAAAATCAGGGGGATAAACAAGGATTTTTGTCATGTGCAACGGGTGGCCGCAGGGGACAGCTTTAATTGTGTTTGACTCACAATCCACGATTTAAATATGGTAGTAATTCCTCCACCTGTTATTCAGACTATGCATTGCACCGCATTAGTGTGGTGACTCATGCAGCATGCTCCTTTCATCCTCCATCACCCTCTACAGTTCATCCCATTAAAGACAGATTTTACTCTTTGCTGCCGGAGGCTTCAGACTCTCCGGCTTTAACGATGCATGCAAGGGTAATGTTCCTCCCGGAGGTGTGTTTAAAGTGCATGCCATGTCTGGTTGAGGTTCAGACTGACTCATCAGTAGAGAAAGCGAGAGACACAACACACCCACACAGCAGATTCAAACATCGTCACAAGTTCCATTCAGCCCAACAGCACTCCCCATTTACTGTCGTCTAATGTGTGATTTGATGTGTAATGGCGTTATGTTCTGCATCCTGATCATTCTGCATTCTGTCACATCCTGAAGCGTAGCATGATCCCCTCCCTTTGGAATCTGGGTATATATACACTGCTCCCAAAAATTATGAGATACGTCAAAATGAATAGGAAGAGGATCCAGAAGAACTGCTGGATGACCTGATCCTGACCATGCCTCATCACTGCTAGTGTGTTTTGACACTCTTCTCTTGGGTGATAATAGACCCTACTGAACAGGTAATGTGGGGGCACTCTGGTCCAGTTTGACCTGCTTTTGTTCACCCCCATAAATCTATCACTTGCAACTCAATCACCATAATTAAGTTTGTATCTCATGTGCATAAACAAACAACTTTCTATGACTTTTCATTTGTTTTTCTGATGATCTTGTTTAATAAAATAAAAACACCCTTTTTTTACGCTTTATATTCCCTTAATTTACATATTAGTCATTTATAATATTTATAATTATTTACGAATGATGTCTTAAACAGCTTTGAAAAGCCCTAAGATGTTTTATACTGTGTACACTTCTCCCAAAAAATTCAGAAATCGAATAAATGAATGCAAATTAAGCCAGGTAAAAAAGTATTTCACTATCTAAACTATCTGCAAACTCAACAGGACTTGAGCTTGAGTGCGTTTTAAAAAAGCAAACCATACCAACACATATGTCTCTGTTATCTGTAGCTCTGAACAGACAGAGGGAAAACACAGGTCTGTCTCCCATCTGCCAGTCCCTTGTTAAGAAACATTACGATGCTCGAGTTTCTGAAGCTCCTCCGAGAATAAACTTGATGAATCATCTGAGCCGCAAGCAAAACAGAGGCTGGAGGAGGGAAAATAGGATGCAAGTGTGGAATAAATAATGCCTTATTATGGTTTGTCTTCACACCACGGGCTGTCTATTCAACATAATTGCAGCTGAACCGCTCTGATTTATCTGCTACACAACTTTGAAGTGTTTCACCATAAAGCTCTGGCAATGATGAGGCTTTTTCTAGTTTCTTGCTTTCCCTGAAATACAGAAAAGTAAAATGGCAGTCTAAAGAGGGGGTGAATAATGAGCAGGTTTGATAATTACAGGGCTCGGTGTGGCGTTACATAACCTGCAGGTCACATGGATGTTATGTAAGCTGGTAAGACTAAGGAGTCAGATGTTGAAATACAAAAAACAGGTTGTTTTATACCGTCAATAAAAAATCGATATAGAATATTAAACTGGTTGTTATTGTTAAGACCAGAAAAACTATAATAAGCCTCTCGGACATTTCCAAAAGGCATTAAAGCCATGGCTCCCAACTTATTGTTGGCACCAATTTATTGTCCTCACCAAGTATCGTACCAAGGCATTCCCGAGGCTTTGTCTGCTCTGAGGTTCTTCTTAGTTTGTCAAAATACAAGCTGCAATTGTACAATAAAACTAAAACACAGGAAAAAAGTTACTATTTATTAATATTTACAACTGATTACTTTGAAGACTACTGGGACTTTGGTAGCCTAGTGGTTAAGGTACTGGTCTATAAACTAGAAGGTCCAGGGTTCAAATCCCACCTCTGCCACAGTTGGGCCCCTGAGCAAGGCCCTTAACCCACCATTGCTTGGATTGTAAGACTGTATTCATTGTAAGTTGCTCTGGATAAGGACGTCTGCTAAATGACATCAATGTTAGAGAAATGTAGATAAATCCATGGCTCATTGCATGATTGTATGCTTTTTGTTATTTTATTAATCACGTTTGTATTAATACCCCAAAATTCAATATCCCCTAATGAAATATCCCGTAATTTTTGTGAGCAGTGTATATAAGGTACCTGATCGCAAATGCTGATTTTTATATGCACTGAGGTTTATATGCACTCACTAACATGAGGTGGCCGGTTCAAATCCCCCATAAAGGATTTCTTTGTGTTTTCGTTTTTTATTCAGAGTTTGAGTTTTTTTTAATCCTTTTCAAGCTCATACAAATTATGCCGTTCCAAAAAGTACGCCAAGCAAGAACAGAGTTTAATTAGTTAACACAGATAACTTGATTAAGTTATCAATAACAAAAAACACAGTATGAAAACGTTAACAATGCCGAAATTCTTCTTCTACCGTTTTACATTCAGTCAATGTAACAGTGCCAACTCTAGGTACAAAGCGGTAATACAGCAGCTAATAAACACGTCATCTTGGATTTAAGGAGAAAAAACAAATACAAACTAAGCGAACAAATATCCAAATATCCAAATATCCGAATAGCCGAATATTTCGGATCCAGCACTAACAGATACGTAGCACCCTCTTCAGAATGCCCAAAAGGAGGTTACACTGGTATGGGCCAGGCCCTGTAGGAAAATAAAGCATCTGACTGGTCAGATATCTTTTCCGTTTTTTAATAGACAGATTACCAGACCCTTCAAATTATCATCAGAAGGGATCACACACTTTCCGGTTCACACTCCAGTACTTCCTGCTGTGCAAATGTGATAAATGGATAGTGTGTGTAAGCATTATGTAGGTGAACTGAAGGTCTGGTGAGTTTGGCAAGAATAAAAAAACTCATTAAATTATAGAAACTAACAACAGACATGTAAAACAATCTCAACTACCTAATCTGTGATTAGGCATTATGACGTTAAGCATGTGTTATTGTGTGATTTTGCGTTGCTCTTTTCCAGTCATTTCCACACAGAGACAGGAAAGATTACAATATCCAGCCTGAATACACTCTTTACATATACTGCACATGAGACTAAAAAGGTACGCTATGGCAACTCATTTTGTGCTCCATCAAGTATATGATTTAGTGACAAGATAACGATGGCACGTGTTAAAAATTCACCAGGCTCCACAGTGCATCCGTTTTCTAGCTACATTTGTGTAGGAGTCACTATTCTAATCACATTATATAATCTTTATTAATTTTATTTTGTGTGTGTATATGTCTGTGTAAGGGTGGGCCAGGGATTCCGTTTAATATTCTGCCACTTCAGGATTTAAACAGGAGAAATACAAAACTTCCAGTCGTGATTTCCACATAAACACTTCACCATATGCTCGGCGGCCAAAACATCTGCTGATCTGTTTGCTTCAAATGGCACAGAATCTACTCGCTCATCTACCAAATCAGACTGGCTTCAGTCATTTCTGCCTAAAGTAAGTCCACTGTGAAACCCTATCCAGGGTTGACGTCACTGAGGAACACATGATTACTGAGAGCAAAGCTGTCAAACAGTACTTCATGTACTTAATGTTCCTGCTCCTTTTACATAGAACATAAATACCAACTTCTAGGATATACACTGTATAGACAAAAGTTTGGCCGTAAGATATTTTGATATGATCCTAATATTTGGCCCCTGTCTTAGGCAGTGCATTAACCTAGATGTCTTTAAAGCTGACCACTGTAAAACTGCTACATAAATCAATTGAACTGTGAAAGAATGACCTAAATTGTAATAACTGACCATTGTTAATTGTTCTAATGGGTGTGCACTCAATTACAACCATTACAACTAACATTAAAACAAATCCATACATGAAATGATATCACACCCTTCAGAAATAATCACCATTACCATCAAGGAGAAAAACAAGCAGAATGAAACAGCTGAGAGATTAAAGCTATTTTTTGTATGTCAGCTGCCTCTATCTTATTATCTTCCACATGCAACTAAATATTCCCAGCCCAAATAAGTCAAGCTTTTGCTTTGGTAATTATACGGCACAAATGCTGACACTGGCAAAACGTTTGAACCTGTCGCTTTTCCACAAAGTACACTGTGATAAATTTGACTACGTACTAATGTAACAAAGTTCAGTGTAGTAAGTAGTTCAAGCTGAAGAATGTCTACATAAATCAGGGCTTTGGGCTGAAGCTTCTGCTAATAGATTCCTGTCTGACAGCTCTTTTTGCCCATGTGTTCTGATGTGTTCCTCTTGCTGGTTTGATCTCTCCAGATTCCAGCCTTCTACTGATTTTCCATCTCTATCCTTCTGTGCTCTGCTCAGATTCAGTAAAATTAGCAGCATTTAAATTACAGCTTTGGGCTTGAGCGATGACGTTCTTCTTTCCTCCGCTTTGTGCTGAGTGTACAGTAAGCGCGCGGTGGCCGAAACCCAAGCACTTCTACAGCGAACTGAAGGAAAAAAGGGAAGACTGAATAACAGAGAAATGAGAGAAATAAGAAAAGTGGCAGGAGAAAGCCCAGTTTCCACCAGGCTGCACGTTTAAACACACGATGGCACGTCTTAGGAATGTTTGGATAAAATTGCTGTCAAATCATCAAAGTGGCTGAGGATTAAATAGACCACATGCATGTGGTTTGAAATCCATGATTTCACTGTGGGCCAAAAAAAGAGATAATTCCATCCCAGACAAAGCTTCCTCACCACACAGATAGACAGAAAAACGTCCGGGCGGCTCCAGCAATGTTTTGGAATGAAAGCTGTGACCATCGGTTCATCTCTGCACTGCTTCCTGATTATAAAGATTAGAGACACTGCCAGTCCAGTCTAGTATGAAATGTTTGTAGAAACTATGGGATTAAGTGGATTTCAGTAATAACGTGTAATGCAGGGAGACCCTGGTCTGATCATGTGACAGTTATAGACTCAGGCCACACCCCAATAAGCTGTGAGACTCTAGGACTAGGTCCTAATGAAGCAGGTTGTAATTCGAAGAATGCACAGCAAGTGTGTTTGCATGTACTTAATAATCCGATAAAGGCCGAAAATCAGATTTTGTCAGTAACCCGATCACCGAGTTCACATGCACTTTGGTAATCATATAATGGTAAAGATCAGGCAGTAATCGGATTTAAATTTTGCAACCAGCCAATAATCTGATGTAAACTTCAAAGTAATAATTAAATAATAATAAATAATTAAATAATCCGTCCAGCCATTATCTTCCGCTGGTCACGGGTCAGTCGGGGCCCCCCCGGCAGCTCTGGGTGCAAGGCAGGAACAACCCTAGATGGGGAGCCAACACACACAGTCAAACACTAAGGGCCACTTTAGAGACACCAATTAACCTAACACGCATGTCTTTGGACTGTGGGAGGAAATCGGAGTAGACACGGGGAGAACATGCAGACTCCACACAGAAAGGACACAGGCCGCTCCATCCTGGGACTGAACCTGGGACCTTCTTGCTGCAAGGCTACCCACAGTGCTACCCACCGAGCCGTCGTGCTGCTACTTAAATAATAAAAATCTTAATTTCCTCGAGCATATACTAAATTTCAGAGTTTCCCCCAATGTGTTCGGTAGCTGATTCACGGGTGCTGCATTTGATTCCAGGGTTGCCAGATCCCACAACAGAAATGAGCTACTAGGTCTATGGAAGCATGCCTGAAAAAAGGCAAAAAGAAGAGGCTTTCTAATAAAAGCACACAACAGCTTTAAAACAAAGCAAATCACACATTGACACCAAACGGTCACTTGGGAGTAAAAGTTTTAGGTGAAAAGTTCAAGAATGTATCAGGAATGCTAGAGGAAGCTCGTCATGCCGCTCTGTTGCACGATGAGAACTTGTACGTCTTGCACAATAACCCATGGTATCTCAAGTGAGATGAACCATCACAGATTAATGGTCTGTGCAGGGAAGCAGGTGAAAGATGCAGTTGTATGTGCTGGTTTGGAGGAGATATAGACATGAGGCATGGTGTGTTATATTTTATGTAACAGTATAGGGGACTTTTGATCTTTAAAAAGTAAAATGTGATGCATACCTTTACAGTCAAATCTCATATTTGGGAATTGGGTCAGAGAGTCAGTATTTGATAACAGAATATCCATTATGGTCTAAGAGAAAATACTCGACTCCATCTGGCATCTTCAAACTTCACCCACTTTTAATAATGGCAGAGGAAGACAGACCTTGAACATAATTGGTTTGTTTTTTGTTTTGGTTTTTATTTGTTTAAATCAGATTTCCCCCAAAAGAAGTCATGTAAAAATTATTGTTTTTACACCTATATTTCTATGCAAGTACTTATTAAAAGCATGCATAAAGCAAAGGAACATAATAATAATTAATAAATACACTAAATATGTGAAAATAAAATGAATCTTTATTGCTGCTGAGGGAACGCGGTTTCAGCACGTCTTACCACTGGGACAGCGGAGCCAAAACTGAAGGGTCTCTGAAATTGCAGCCAAAGTTTAATATAATGTACAAATTATATTAATAAAATGCATTATACAAAATAAAATGAAAATAAATTAGAATAGAATAGAATAGAATAGAGACATCTGTGCTTGCACTCTCTCAATCTTTCTTTCTTTTCCTCTCTGTGTTTATGTATGTTTCTGTCCCTTGTGTGTTGCACAGGCTACTCTCTAATAAATGCTTCTTGTTAAGTATGTGCATGGGTAAAATTTTAAAAGGCAAACAATCCTTTGTGGTTTCAACATCAGTTTAAATTAGAATTAATCATGTAATAGTTATAGTATTAATATTAATACATCATATTAATATATCATTAATAGTAATATTCTATATACGTTACATAACTAATAGCATTATGCGGGTTTAATCTTGACTAAGATGTGTTACTTTGGTTTGTTGTAATAACATGAAGGAGAAACTGATAGAAAATGATGCATTCACTCACTTTGAAAATGAAAAAGTAACAAAAAACATAAACAAGGATCAAAACATAGAGACACAAAACCAAAAGGCAATATAAGGAATTCTATTAAGAGAGAATAATAGAGACAGAGATTGGGAGAAAGATGCAGAGTGATAGGAGCTCTGTGTCGGTGCCTCCCTGCCCCCAGGAGGCAATGCTCTGTGCCTAGCCCAGTTATCTCTGCTATCCTGCCCGAACATGATATATCATAGAAACTCATCCACTCAACACGAGATGTATCATGCATAGAGGTGCCATTACTCATATGTGCAATCATAACACGCAAACTTCAGATTGAAACTATTGTACAAACACACACCTTTGCCAAGGGTTGCCCAATACTGAAAAAAACATGATTCTAAAATACTTGCAGTGACACATTTCTACCAAAGGGGTCTCCAAATCCCTAAATCTGCAAATGTACTCCTCAATACCTTATTTTCACATGATGGGAATTAGATAACATAAACATGTGACATGAAAACAAGTGCAGAATCTGCAATCCAAATGTTGAATGTAATTCTTTCCCTGGGTAAATAATATGCAGTACAATATCCTCTCTCACTCTTCCGCTCTTCTGTGCTAAATGAGGAACTTGGCAGTGTGTAATGTAGAGTCACATTGCGGGAGTGATGAGTGTTAGGAAATGGAGTGAGGAAAAGCCTTGGTTACGGCAATAACTGTTTTTTTTTAACTAAATAACCTAAGGTATTCAATGCTTTATAACAAAATAACATTTATCTATATAATTTGTTATAAATGTTGTTTCATTTAAGTGTTTTAAGCATTTTAAAGGCAAGTTACACTATGATATACAGTCGATTCCGGTTAATAGGACCACCAGTCAATGGTGATTATTCGGACAAAAATCCTAAAGTATCACAACAAATCCTATTATATACGTGTAATATTAGTCGCTTATTTGGACCAAAATTCTGCTTAATCGAATCAAAGAACGTGTACAGTATGTAATATCCGTGAAGAAACTCTTCGTCTCTGGAATCACTACCCAAAAACTCCCGTGTTTCTCCCCAGCCTTCTACTGCCACCTACAGTGCTTTGCCTAACATTTCCATTTACTGGAATTTTGTAAGAACTTGTTTTTTTACAGTATTATGCTTCGTATGCTGAGTACCTATACATTGTGTTATAGATCGTTTCCAAAAACTTGTTTGCAAATGTATTTTTTAATGAACAAAGTTCGTAAGCAACATTAGTTCTTGTTTGTACGTCCGCTATACGTGTAAATCGCACAATAAAGGTTTAATAAACATTTATTGTTACACAGCACGTCCCGTCTTGTAATATAGGGCATGTTCGTTTAATCGGACCAGCCGGTTATTAGGACCAAAACAATCGCGTCCCGATTATTGTAACCGGAATCGACTGCATACAGCACTACAACTTCTCGATTTACAATAAATTTAACTTATAGTGGATCTGTCAGAGCGTGTCTCCATCGTGAATCAGGGAGCATCTGTAGCTTCAATATGATATTAAGTTAACTTTACCTGCACTTTATCAGTTTAATTGATTAAATCAATATATAGAATTTTAAATCTACTGTTAAATGGAAGGATGACACGGTTTCACTGGCTCCCTCCCCTAAACGTTAATAGTGTCAAAAACGGACTAAACCTACTCACAAAAACCCAAATGCATTCTCTGTCATACACACTCTCCCATATACAAACAGGAATAGAGTGAGTGTGCCTAAGTGCTTGAGAGCATATGGCCTAAAACAGCTCAATGACAGAGGCCTATTTGGCCCACAGAATCACAGAACCATAACACACACAAAAACATGTGTGAGGACTTTCCATAATTTGGCTCCTTTGGTTTCTGTAGAGTTTTTATAAAAATGCATTTTCCTTATGAGGACCAGCAAAATGTGACCACAAGGTAAAAGTATCAGATCATTCTGTCCCTGTGGGGATATTTGGTCCTCAGAATGATATATTACACAGACTTAGTGCATTTACAAGCACTTAATAATCAAATCAAAATGCGATTTCTGCAGTTATTTGATTATTCAAGCGGTCATGTAAAAAGCATACTCAGATTTCTCTGGCCGGCTCAAGGCCAAAACACCAGATTAAGAAATCCTGGATAAGAAGAGCTGGATTTTAACTCAGTAATGTTAACCTAAGAAACGTTCCTGCTTTACCACTTGATTCTATAGACCTGGTAGCTTGTTTCTCTCACGGGATCTGGCAACCCTGGTATTAAACGCAGCATTCACGAAAAGGCCACCAAACTCTTTTGGCAGACTCTGAAACGTTGTACATGCTCAAAGAAATTCGAATTTCATTGATAAATTATTAAAGTTTACAATTTATGTCACATCCTTCTGTGACATTTTTAGCTGGCTGTAAAACAGAAGTCCAAGACATAAAAACCTGTAGCATTTCTATCATCTTTAACGACAAAATCTGGTTTTCTGCAGTTATCAGATTATTAAGGGTACTCACAGTCTCTCTGTCCTATCCAACTAGGCTACTGGGTTTCTCCGATCAAAAGTAAATACCCACTAAAACAGTGACAACGTGGAGTCAGAAAAGGGTAAAAAAAATTCAAAACTAGTAATACAATATTTAGATTGGATACTGAATTAGAAACTGTATCTGAACACTTGCAAGTGAAACAAATAAGGGGATGTGAAAGTGTCAGAGAAGCAGTAACAATGAAATAAGGTACACAAATCTGCAAAAATGTTTAGTTTAGAGCAGTAAATTAAGAACAGGTGTGCTACAGTAATTAACAGCAGCATGGTCTGATGCAACATTCAGAGTATGTTACTTAGATCCACTTATTCCTGGCCGGTTTCGTGGGGGAAAGCATACCTAAAAACATACCTATAAACCTCCCCGCCAAAAGGTTTTAATATATAAAATCAGCAGGTATATGCCCTGTGTTCTGTAGGAATGGTAAGAGAAACCATAATCCCTGATCATACTGCAAAAGATTCTAAATCCTCATTCAGATTCAATTATTTCCTGATTTTCTAAAAATACATTATCACAATTTATACAGGGAACTATATTAAGTAAAGTTTAAAACATTAAAATAAGCTTTCCAGATGGTCCATTAGGATTTCTGTAAGATTACAGGAGCGAACTGATTTGTCAATGCTGCATTAAATGAACATACTTGATGCTGAATCTGGCACCATATGAGGAAGACAGCGTGTGTGTTGTCCCTTGATTCTGGAGCCCACAACACAACAAACCTTGACGCAGCACAACATAACACAACACATGGACAGCACAAGAACACTATGTGACCCCAGCATGCCTGAGCTCTGGCCCCAAAAATATTTCGCTCACCCTAATCCACTCTGCAGCTTCTTCTGTTTGGATGTCCTCTGTCTCTGAGTGTGTGCTCTTTAGCTGCTCTGAGGAATGCTTGCAGTGGGTCGACTGGCATCCCTGTAGAGTTATGTCCTAAAAGATTCACCCCCTTAACTCGCACCCCCGCTAGATTCCACTCATATACATCCTGAGTGCTGACCTTAATTACTCTGAATGGGTCAGAAAACGATGCTAAAAAATCTTTCACTATGACCCTTCGTAAACATAAACTGGAATATGTAGCTGCAAGAAACTGTTTGACTGTGGAACGTTCTGGGTGTTTTTACTCACCCCAGTCCTAAGAACACATTTTGCTTATTTATAACACACAAACAAATGGATTTTTATATGCGTATTGAACACAATGATTACTCATTCATAGTCCAAGCTCTTTTTTTGCTGCTTTTGGCCCACATCACCCCTCCTACTCTCCTACACCCTTTTGACCCACCCCTCCCTTGTTTTTTCTTTCTTGATTTGTTCTGTTACTGTTACATGTTTTTGCACCATTGTGGTATCACTGCGTAGGTTCTGTCCTGGTCCCTAGATCCCGTTCTGGCTATTTGTTGTCTTTGCAGCTCCGTGTTCTCATAATGCAGGTAGCATGCACCTGACAAGGGGTGCCCCCATGTGACAATAAAAGAGCTTCTGGAAAATGGAAAGAATGCAGCTATGAAGCTGACTTGTAACAGAGTGGGTCCATGACCAGAGGCAAACACAAAGCAATGAAAATGCGAGAACAAGCAAAAGAACAAACAAAGGAACAAAAGGGTGTCGAATTTGCTTAGCACACTCTGCAGGATGTAGGGCATTTGCTAATAACTAGAAGGAGCTTCATCCTGATACTAAGCTAACAAGTTAATGAAATGAAACCCTATAAAATGAATTAGATCAAATGAAAGTGCTTGATAATACCATTACATCACATACTGAGTGCATACAACCCTACAATGCAGCTGAAGGTCCAGTGCAAATTAGTGTCAAATACATGTGGACCACTACTGTCCATGACTGCTGGACCACAGATGTTGAGATGTTGAGATATAACGAAGGAAAAGCAACAGAGGAGGGTGAAATAAACAGGAGAAAGTCGATCAATAAGAAGCCATTATGTGTGTTCTTCTTGCTCTGGGAAATGTGTCATTTTTGCATTTCTAAGATCTGCACAACAATTCGGGTTGGATATCTTCTGCATTTGATGATATCAAATGTTATGTATAAAATGTTAAAGTATAAAGTTTTTAAGTGTTTAAATGTTTAAGGATAAACAATATTTTGTTTATGTCCATACCTAAAGTAATCGTTTTTAAGTATTCAGCTTATTTCTTCATATTTAAATCTATATATAAGCTTAATGTTGCTTAATGTAAACTAAATCTCTATTACTACTGATTTGATGTACTCTCTACTGCTAAAATGACAAATCAAACAACTGACAAATTTGTGATCCAAAGGTAAATCATTGCAGAAGCCAAAAATCCACTTTTTCCAGAATGAGAAGACGGTGAAAAAGCTAAGATATGTAAGAGCTCACAAAGATTGGAAACAAATATCAGTGGTCAAGGGTATCATGGAGCTGGGGCTGTTATACCATTGCTAAAACAATATATGTAATGGTGGTTTAACCATTTTTGTACTTTTGTACAGTACTGCACGTATTGTATGCCATATTACTGTGGGAAAATTGAACCAAGTCTCTGGTGACTGTGGTGGTCTAGTGGTTAATGTACTAGACCATGGACCAAAAGGTCAAGGGTTCAAGGCCCCTGAGCAAGGCCCTTAACCCACAATTGCTTGGATTGTAAGACTGTATTAATTATAAGGATATGGGATAAGGGCTAAATGACATGTAGACAACATCTATAATCCATATTGTGTAGACCAACAACCGCTGCCTCACAGCAAGAAGGTCAGTGGTTCAATCCCAGAGTGAGGTGGCCTGGGTCCTTTCTGTGTGAAGTCTGCATGTCCTCCCCATGTCTGCGTGGGTTTACTCCAGGTACTCTGGTTTCCTCCCACAGTCCAAAGACATGTGTGTTAGGTTAATTGGTGTCTCTAAATGTGGCCCTTATTGGGTGACTGGGTGTGTGTGTGTGCCCTACGATGGATTCCCGCATCCCACCCATTTGGGTGGGTGGGTGGGGTTAAACTTTGTTTTTCTCTCCAAACTATGGCAGTTTTCACTGCTGCGTCTGCCTTGCTGTCCTTGACGCACATGCGCAGTATTGGAAACCGGGCTAGGCAGTCATTGGTCACACTATGTCAATACACGCAGGCGCAGAACAAACAATAACAGTTTAGTTCACAGGGAAGTGTTGGGCCAGATCTTAAACACGCTGAAACGCAAATGCAAGTTTACGGAGGAGCTCAGGACAAAATGTCCTTGTTTCCGTCCTGGTCGGAACCCGTGCGAGGCAGAATGCATGAGCTGCAAAGCTGGAACTTACATGTCTGTGTCTAACAAAGGTGCTGGAGATTTAGAATTCCATCTAGCTTCAGCCAAACACATAACAGCGGCTAAAGGTGAAAGCTCCTCAGGTAAACTCACTGACTTTTACATCAGTAACACAGACGATACAGTGAGTTCTGCAGAAGGAGCTTTAGCATTTCATACAGTAAATCATCACAATAGCTACAGATCAATGGATTACACGCCTGGCTGTTAAAAAAAAAAAAGAAGCATAATTAATTGCGTAATAGCACTAATACCAATAGTAATTTAGTCTTGTAAAGACTGTTAATACATCAAATTAAAGTTAAAATGCAATGCAGTTGCATAAAAACTCATAACTCATAACCATATCCTTTTTGCAAACCAAAATATGGTCACCCTAACTTAGTACTGACTCATCTTGATAGCTGTAAAAGTTATCATTAGCGATGTGTTTCATTAGCCTTAGCACGCGTTCATGTGTTTTCTGTAACGTTATAAGTTATGTGTTATGTGTATAACATGTGTTTAAATAGGAACGCTAATGTTTTCTAACGTTACGTTTCAGTAGTTCATTAGCTTAATGACCCGACCTCCGTGGGTGGCAAACAAAATTTGGTCAATAAATAAATAACAGACTAATAATAAAATT
>JAUZSV010037432.1:0-15323 GCA_034780495.1 Parotocinclus cesarpintoi
TGCTTGAATTGTAAGACTGTATAAGTTGTAAGTCGCTCTGGATAAGGGCGTCTGCTAAATGCTGTAAATGTAAATGTCATCTTGATCGAAGTAGGCATAAGAAAGAAAATGGACCACTGTGGTCAAAAAGGAAGGACATGATCAGCAACAATACGCCGCTGGTATTAAGTGGTCCAAAGTGTTCCAAGAAAAAATCCCCCATAGCGTTACACCATTGACAGTCTGAACTGCAGATATAATTCAGGACGATTCGTGCTTTCATGTTGTTAATGCCATATTTTGACCCAACCATCCAAATGTTACAGATAAAATTAATACTTATAAAACCAGGCAACATTTGTCCTAGTTTCTGTTGTTCTGCTTTGGTGAGCCCATCTAAACTGTAGCCTCATTTGTCTTTTCTTAACTGACAGGAGTGACAGCCGGTGTGGTCTGGTATGATCAGCTCAGACCAATCTGGCATTTCTCCTCTGAGCTCTGACATCAATAATGCATTTTCAACCAGAAATCTGCCGCTCACTGGATATTTATTTTTTTCAGACCCAAGTTTTTTTTCCCTGTAAAACCTAGTGATGGCGCGAAAATTTCAGTAGATCAGCAGTTTCTGAAAAACCAGATTAGGGTAAAAAGACCATTCTGATGTTCAGTTCTTCATCATATCTCCACGCCTAAAGGCATTGAGTCTCTGCTATGCTATGCGATTGGCTAATTAGGTACCTAATAAAGTCACTGGGGAGTGTATGTTCTTGAATGTTGGTGTACTAAGAAAGAAAATCTGTGGGTGAGTGGTTTAGAAAAGCGAGAAAATCACCATAAAATGTCGTTTAAACACAAAGTAATTACACATTTCATGGGTAAATGTTCAGGTCATTAAATCAAAATCAGGTTTTGTAGCAGCTTGGTGATTAAGTGATTAAGCACAAAATACAACAAAAATATCAATGTGGCCTATGTTTTTGTGCTAGTAAAACGCATAAAGGGTAAATAAGTAGACTTGACTATGTTTATGTAAATGAATGAAAATTGATTTGATTTTATGCTTATTGAACCACCTGTTGCTGTTTAATGCAGCTTCAGATATTTTGCAAACCTTTTTGGGGAGATGGTTTGATTCATACTTCAGTTCCATTTCTCTGTTATAAGATTAAGCCATTTAACTCCCCAAAACGATCAACAAGCATGTGGAGATGCTGCATAGCCTGAAAAGCTAATCAGGCATCATCACCATCAGTACTGATGGTTTTGTATCCTCAGAAAATGAATTATGGTGGGTCAAAAGTCACAGGATGCATCGCATGCTGTTTCTTGGACTTTTCCCCAAAGGCTGCCAAAACCATTGTTAAGGTTTCTTTGTTGGAGGCAGTCTTAGGACTATCACTACATGGCTTGTTTACAGTCTCTGAATTTGGCTATGAGGGGTGTCTGTTGTTGAAAGTTGTTGCTATGATACGGCAGCTGCGTTCCCTGGACTTCTGAATCGTCACTTTGTGATTATAACATTTGAACCACAAAAGATATTGTAAATTTAATTGACGGCAATCAATTTCTGAGACAATTCTGGTTTTCTTTGATTTACTACATGACCACGTTCCCATTGGAAAAACTTTCCCTTGATCCAATATGGCAGCTTTTATGATAGTGGCCATATTCCGTTTATAGCCTAAAAAACAGGTCCCCTCACCCATTACTTGCTGGGTATTTAGATATGTCATTTTCCCTTTTGTTTCTGAAATCCAAAGTCACTTTTAAGTTTTTATTTTCACGAAGTGACTTTTGACTACATTTTACATTTGTCATTTAGCAGACACCCTTATCCAGAGCGACTTACAATGAATATATTCTTACAATCCAAGCAATTGTGGGTCAAGGGCCTTGCTCAGGGACCCAACTGTGGCAAACATAAAGAGAACTCAAAATGGGCTTGTTACTTTTGCTTTTATGACTCCTAAATGTATCTATTTATCTATCTTCGTTTATTTAACACTGAGTCACAAAGGCTTTTTAAAAAAGAAATACATTTTTTACTTTAGGAACATTTAGTAACATGTACTTTAACATGTACACAACTGTAACATGTACAAGAAATACTTCAGTATTTATTTAGTAGTACTTTGACTTAAGTAAAGAACATGTAAAACTGCCACATCTAATTAAAAGCAGACGCAGATTAAATAACCAGTAATGGTTGTATTTCTTATTACAGCTCATTAAGGTCTGGGATAGGTTAGGCTCGAAGTGAACAGTTGGTTCTCATAGTTGACATGATGGGTGCGGAAGAAATATTCAGGAATATTATCCTGTGCATCTTAAACATGGTACAAATCAATATGGCTGGGTTGGAGCTTCTAATAAACAACACAGCATTTGAACTATTACATATTTTGATATTTTGATACTATCAATTTGAAGGCATCTGGAGATCGGCTTTCAATGTTGTACCACTAATGCATGAGGTATCAATGCAAGAATTTAAACATTGGTGTTGCATTAAGTAAACCCATCTAAAAATGTAATCTACCAGATTATTTTTAGGAATCTCTAAATACCTCAAAGCTGAAGTAGTCCAGCAGAGCGTATCACGAACCAATTGGGATTCCAACCTTGTGTCCTGTTTTAGCCGTCTCCTAATGTTTGAAATGTTTGAAAGGATTTCGAATGTTCTCTTCACACTCTGGCAGGAGCGCAAATGAAAATTCTGTAGGGTAACATGATTATTTTTCTTCCCTCCATTGACCGCCGCAAGCACTGTTGCGGGCATTAAGGCTTGATTAGTGCCGACATGATAGCCGGGACCCAAAAACAATGCCATGCACCATGCATATTAAATACAAGCACAATCCGTGAAAGACTGTGGGTTTGGGGTGGTTTAATTTTGTCGCGAGTAGCAGGCTGAGTCCCTAGCTGGTCTCATGAATACATGACAGCGTTGGGACTTGGTTCTTCTCTGGACCTGGATGTCTTTACAGTCCTGCATATGCAATATGGTTTGCAACGTTAGAGAGATGAGGAGGGTAAATTGGTTAATTTGACCTCTAAACCTTTGATGCATTGATGGTATAAAATGTGATGGTTTACACTTCCATTTGTTTTAGAAAATTTGTTAATGTTGAGTTGTTTATGTTTTTTTGGGTATCTCTAACACAATTAAATAATTTCTGTTTAGTTTTCTTGTGAAAGTCCTCTTTGTTTTTACATTATGGTCACATAAAAACTATGAAAAAGACTTTCGGTTTCCATCATAGTCCTACAGTATGCCACAGAACGGAATACTTGTACTAACACTTTCTCCTTTCTTCTGCAGGTCACAAAGTGAAGCAGTGGTAAGAAGAAGAACAAAGTCTCGGATGTCGTTCCAGCAGGGCGTATCTGTCACCCTGCTGAGGGGAAAAGCTGCCGCATCTGGACTCTTTGCTCATTTTGTGTCGTTTTCAGGCCAGTTGTCCTCAGAGATGGTTCCAGCCTTAGGCCTGACAAGTGGAACACACAAGCTTTGTCACGGACCCTTATTTTAGAGCTGCACAATTCGCTTGATCTAAATCATATTAATACATTTAGTTCACAGTTGCTGTGTGTATTTCCATGTAGCCCAGTGGAGGGTGACGAGGAGAGCGCAGGTAATCCCTTCCGTTCAGTTAAGGCTCAGCCCAATCCTCCTTGTGTGTGGCTGTGCATTCATGTGAGCGTAGTGTAGCCTGTACTTAGTGGGATCACTGTGTCTACATGATGAAAGTTAACAAACACAGTGCTAATACTGTTTGCAATTATTGTAATCGCAAAACGTATGAATTATTCACATTATTTGCTCCATGTTTTTGGGGGGGGGAACAGACCACGCTGTGCTGAGTCCAGTGTAAAATATAAAGTGAAAACTAATAAGAGTGGATGGCCAACCCATTTCACAATTAATTAAGAAACTGAGCAACCTTCACCAATTAAGAAGCATAATCCCTGCACTATAATTGGTTATCCACTAAATCACTTTGGCAATACTGAAATGAATTACATTGGGGTTGTAATCGCAACCTAAAAAATACATTGGTAGGTGATATTGTTTAAGTCCCAGATACATCAAGCATCCACTGTTGGATGCTTGAGAAATGTCCTTAAGCTTCTGTTGCTTAGCTGTCCCTCACTTTGACAAAATCATAAGAATCACTTCACGTGGATTGTTTGTGGCATATGGTGAATACAGAATAGCAGATTTCAGTGTTTTAGTGTCAGTGTCAGTGTTTTATATGTCTGCATATTTATGACTCAGAACATCATCAGATTTTCAGAGAAGTCCTAAATAGTATATAAAAGACAGTACATGTTAGATAAAGTGAACTCAGTTACATTCAGGTACTATTTGAGCCCAAACAATTTTTCTATTAGGGAAAATTAACCAATATTACACATATCTGTGCAGCAAAAGTATATGAACCTAGTTATAGTAGATGCTGTTAGGATAAATTAGATTCAGGTATGTGGTAATCGTTTACATATCTGCCTGAGACAGAACTACATCCTGAGTTTTGCAGCAATCCAGCATTTCTATCTGTGTGCGTTGTGCTTTTTTCAATTAGTATTTTTGTGAGATGGAGAGACAAATTAATAATAGGGCAAAGTCAGGTTGTGGTTCATGGCTTAGTGACGTTCTGTGTCATATTGCAGTAAAGTCCAATTAGGGCAGCGTCCCAATCCACAATGCACCTCAGGACATATGCAGTATAGTGGCAGAGCAGAGATGTTGCCCCATTTATGAGAATATTCTGAATGTATCTCTTATCTGTGTCAGACAGTTATAAATCTTGTTACTTCATATATTCACACATCGATGCCGCTCTTCTAGAGTTTTTTTAATCTTTAATTTTGATGGACAGTTCTCATATACGTTTGGAATCACGGTCAGGAAGGCAGTGGGTTTGGTGCCAACCCTGTCAACAAGGTAGTTGAAATCATCCATTTTTGCTACATTCGGCCTGGACAGGGGCCACACAATCACTCTCTTACACGTAAGGTTTATTTTAGTGTTCAACGCACACACATTTTTGGAAGGTGGAGAGAAATGGTAACTCCAGACAGCTCATGATTAAACCTGGGTCTCTAGAGAACCATGTTACCTCAGAGTATTCAGATTTTAAGGCTCACATCGAATCGAGATTTCTTTGGGCCACAGTTAACCCTCTTGCTTAAGATTTGATAAATGATCCTGCAGGCATATATCATGCTGCCTGTGGGAGTTTGATCTAAATGACATATGACATGTTTGAGAAGACTTTGAATTTGTTTAAAAGATTTGATGTCTGGATGGATTCTAATAGGTTTATGGATTTAATGAAGTGGTGCATCATTTCAGGAAGTATACCTCGGCTCTGTAGAAAAACTGTAACCACAGACGTGTGTTAGGTGCGTGTGTGTGTGTGTTTGTGTGTTTATTGATTAATGAGGCAGTTGGTTCATCGATCAATGCAGCTTATGTGGTGATGACAGGCAAGAATGAGTTAGGAAGTGGACAAAAGTGAGAATACACTGAATTGAAATGTTCACGTTAAATTAACAAAACAAACCAGAAGTATATGAACATCCATCTCTAAGATCTAACATTCACTTTCTTTTTCAGCACTTATCCTAATCTGGTGCTTGTATTGTATATTATATTTGTGAAACATACCTCAGGCAAATAAATAAAACAGATACATAGCAGCATATATCACATCAATAAATATATGAAATCACTCAATGTTTAGGGAACAAAAAAAAATGGAATAAACTGCTAATTTAGATTTATAAAACATTTACTGTTGGACTTGGCTAATAAATGGAAAACACGGCCCCAAAAAGAGGGGTTTTAATCAGAAAACTTGAAATAATTAAAAAAGGAATTCATGAAGGAAATACAACAAAGGGAGTGGCAAAAGATGTTGTTCATTCCCTTGTTTGATTCAGTGGTTTGCCTTTGATTGGGTTTGGATTGGATTGGCTTGGTTGTTTTGTTAATTCTGTTTAGGTTGGGTTTCATTTGGTTGGTTGTTTGTTTAGATTTTATTGTTTTGTTGATTGGCTTTGAGTTAAGTTGTTTGGCTTGGTTGGGTTGGTTGACATTAATATGAACCGCAACGACATCAGCTAGAGGGACAAAATTAGATTGGGAGAAAGGTAAAATTAGTACTGTGCCCTTCATGACTTGGCAATCCCCTGTTTGGTTTCACTGGGACACACTTCGAACGATCCTGCTGTGATGTCAGTGAGAAACACAATGTCCCAACCCTGCTGAGAAGTAGTGAGGCTGAATGTGTGCAAAGCCAAGAAAGGTTGAGTTTGACTAGTGGGCCTTCGGCTGAGTGTGATCTAACCCCACAGCAGGTGCCTGTGGGGTGAGAAGTCACCACTTTCCTGCCCTGGAACATGTATGTTTGTGCAAGGTGCATAATTCATGCTGCCACCACAGTGGGACCGTGCATATGTATGTGTGTGTGAGAGAGCTGTGATCACAGGTCACCTTCCTGTCCTTCTGAAACCTTTAACTCACACACACTTCAGAAACACAACACACCTGACCTCAGACATACAGACAGAGTCTCAGGTGTGCATATGACCTGTCTGTACTTCACTGTGATCATAACACATGCCTACCATCATGATTCAAATGAAAAGTGACTCTGTTTATACTTGGTTCAGTCATGAGTCTTGAGTATCAGGATTATATTTATATTGGGTAAAATCTTGTACAATCACAGTATTGTTCAAAGCCAAAATGTAAACAGGGATTATTTCAAATATAAATATAACTGACCAGACCCTTCAGAATGTTTTTCAGATTGTTGTTGGCATTATTGTATCTGGACTGGCTTTATTATTTTGTTTAATGACATTTTGTTTGAGTTTGAGTGCTTTTATTTGGTTTGGTATATTTAGGTTGCTCTTAGTTGGGTAAGTTACTGTGTTGTTTGGTTTGGATTGGTCTTTAGTTGATTGGGTTTTGTGGGATTATTTATTGATTTATTGGAATTGAATTGGATGGTTGGTTGGTTCTTTGAGTTGGATTGAGTTTGGTTGTTTTATAGCTGGGCTTAGATGTATGGTGAATTTTGTTGATTGGGTTTGATTTGGGTTGGGTCCTGTTACATGTTTGTTGCAGATGTATAGCAGTGAACAAGTAAGAAAGTAAAAAAAAATATTGTGCTTAATTGCAAATGTTAATGAAAGCAGTTAAATTGAGCTTGATTAAATGTGTTGTTGTCATGAGCCTTGAGGATTGGGATTGTATGATGAGAAAGATGTCCCTGTCAACACAAAGATCAGAAATAAATTTCTTTCTGCATATGCATAGCACCTTATTAGGAACGAATGGGTGGATAGGACCTCCCTTTTCTCTGAAAACAGCTATTTGTGGTGTGGAGTCCACAATATATTTAAAATATTCCTTGTTTGTGTTCCATATTGATTTGACTGGATCATACCATTAGTCCAAATTATTAGTACAGTTTTCATGCATAAAATCTCCTGTTCTTTCACATCCCAGTGGTGTTCTGTTGAATCAGATTAGGGTGACTGGAGGGCTACTGAAGGACATTTTCATGCTCATAAAACCAATTGAGATAAACTTTGCATTGGTGTGGCCATGAAGGGATGCACACGGCCAGCAGCAATACTCAAATAGGCCGTGGCATTCAAAAGAGCCTGATTGGTATTAACATCCCAAACTGTGCAACGAAAATATGCCTACACCATTTAACCACTTTACCATCCTGGAGTACTGACATAACTCAGGTTGGGTCCATAGATTCATGCTGTGGGGGCCAAACACCTGTGTATCTAAGCAGAAATCGAGATTCATCAGACCATTTTTCAACTGTCCAGTGTCCTGTCAGACTCTGCCAGTTTTCAGGTTGACTTCCTTTACCAGAGGACCTTCTTTTACTACATGGATTTAGATTTACAAAGGGCAGTGTTTGTTGCAAGGTGGTTCTAGAGCAGAAACGTCAGCCTCTGGGAATGTTTTGCTGATGTGAATGACAATTAATTTAATCTCGGTAGGAAGCAAACGTAAATATAAGTTTTGATAAGGCACGGCCGTCTACACGCACTGAAAATGGGTATCATAGAAAAATATAATTTTGTGTTTTAGTCCTGTTTTTCTGTGGTTCATGCAAATTGGAGAGTCAGACCATCTTTTAGCATCATCGTAAAGGCAGCAACAGCTGAGTGAGCATTTGTCATGCTGTTAGCCTCTTCAGGAAACAGCCATCCTGCTGCCATTTTCTGAGAAATTAGAGGAAGATTTGATAGAGCGAGAGAATGTGCGCTGGATTAAAGCAATGTCAAAATGGATGGTTTTTGGAAAAATAGGAAGTGGCAGCCAGGGCAACATGATCCATGGCACACTGTCCTGTTTTCAGCCCAGAAGAGGCCCATCAAATATTCTATTATATTAAACTCCAGTCTGTGCATGTGCTCGTCCCGTGTGCCCGCTGCACCCGGCTGAGGAAACGTTTATTCTGCAGCCATCTGTCCATGTTCTAGGACATATTGGAAATCAAAGCAGGGGTCAAAAATGAGGCGAGCGCTGGTACCTGATGGCCTGCAGTCCAACTGGCCTGGGTGGAAAAAAAACTCCGGAGACGCTGCTTTACCCTTGCCATATGGTAGACCTGGATGATGAGGATAGAGAGGATGAGCAAGGTGGATAGGTATATAAACACACATACTGTATGTACACACAGCTGCCACAATTACACAAACAGGCTGGACAAACAAACCGGCAGGGATACGAGCACATGGAACTTCCTCCCACTGCACAGGGTTAAATGGTCTCTATATAGCAAGGTTATTGTACCAGCTGGCATGCTGACATGCGAGGTGCACTGAAAGTATTTAGACATTTGCTTACTTGTCCTGTACAGTTAATTCCCTTTTTACGGCTTGACTTCACAACAGCACCCAATAAGAAAAACATATACACATTCAGGAGAAACCATACTCTCGTACAAGATTTTAGGGTTAGCCACATGATGGAAGTGATGAGCGCTGGGTGATGTAGTGAGGAAAATCCATGGTCAAGACAATAACCATTTTTGTTTTTCCCTTAAAACACATTATTTGATGAATTGCATAGGATAGTCAATTCATTTATTAATTTATTTGGTTTGGTTTATTTAGGTTGCTCTTAGTTGGGTAATTTACTGTGTTGTTTGGTTTGGATTGGTCTTGTTGTTTAGTTAATTTGGTTGTGTGGGATTATTTATTGATTTGCTGGGTTTGATTGGGATGGTTGTTTGGTTCTTTGAGTTGGATTGAGTTTGGTTGTTTTATAGCTGAGCTCAGATGTATGGTGAATTTTGTTGATTGGGTTTGATTTGGGTTGGGTCCTGTTACATGTTTGATGCATTTGTATAGCAGTGAACAAGTTAGAAAGTAAGAAAATATTAATTGGGTTTTGTGGGATAATTTACAACACATTATTCGATAAATTGCATAAGATAGTCAATTCATTTATTAAATAGCTTTCTTATCTGCTCCACTCTAAACAGGGTCACGGGAGACCCTGTGCCTAATTGGTGTCATGGGGCTCATGGCTGAAACAACTCTGGACAGGGTGCAAATCTATCATAGAACACACAGGCTCACACTTTCACACTAGGGCTATTTTAGTGCACTCAATTAACCTAGACTTTTTGACTCTTTTTACTGTGGGAGTAAACTGGAGTACCCGGAGTAAACCCACACAGATACCAGGAGAACATAAAGCCTCAAAAAGGGATCTGACTACCCCACCTGGGATCGAATCCAGGACCGTCTCACTGTGAGGCATCAGTGCTACCCACCAAGCCACCGTGCCACCCAAGATACTCAATATTTTTTTTTGGTAAATAAGCTTTATGTTAATCATTTTGCTCAACTGTAGTTTAATGTAAGTGTAAGTTTTTAAGGTACAAGACACACTATTCTTTTGCACTCTTCGGTGCTAGATGAGAACACTCTGCAGTGCATCACATGGCAAGAGTGATAAACCCTGGACAATCTGGCAAGGAAAAGCTGTGTTTGTTTTTAAGAATGTTTAAAGGAGCTACTCTACCTCTGTACTCCAGATTATATACTGTATTAAACTTTGCGGTTTCTGGCGAAATTCAGTTTACGATAAGTTTGTCGAAACTTATCCCCATCATAAATCAAGGGAGTACCAGTATAGAGCTTCAAAGCTCATACCATATCATGCATCATTTCTAGTCTTGTTCCATCCTGAACAGTTGCTTTAAGCCAATATCACATATTGGCACATAAGCGAACAGATAAGCTCGACTATTTCCAGAAAATAACAAGCAGAAAATAATGCACTTTGTGTCTTCATCACCTGCTCCCCCCTCCTGGCATGGAATAACATCAGAGTCACCATCTATCAGATTAGAGTGTTAAAATGATCCAGGAAACGCTCGAGCCTTCCAAGGGAGTAATGGACCAATGCTGCTCCAGGTCCATCAGCCAGAGAAGGAAAGCTGATGAGGTCGGAAAATTCCTTGTTTCTTAATTAAAGCTTGTTGCGTGTGCCTGTAGCAGCTGGGTGGCATAATTAGCCCACGTCTGGCTCTGATGAGAAGGACTCAAGCTGCTATATTGACCGGCATATGTTGCCTCTGCCATGGGGAGTTCAGAAATGGCACGTCATAGTGGTGCCGGTCTGCAAATTTTTGTGCTCGTTAGATTGAGGGAGAACGAGAGGCAATTGGAAAGCTTCACATTAAGAAGAATGGATGCCCCGAAAGTACCGCAATAACGTTACATTTTGTTGGTTTAAAAAGCTCCGGAGGTGCTCTTTAGTGATGGGGACTTCTGTGGCCACTGTAACGAGATTGTTAACTGACAATAGGCTCACAAGCGGGTGATTGCTATTCTTTCTTTTAGGCCTCTAGTGTAAGCAGGAAGGTAATTACGGTTTAAAGAGGCTGGGGAGTTTTCAGATAGTGCTAATGGGGCTAATTGTGAGGAAACCCATTAACTCTGCCATCAAGGGTAGCCAAAGACTGACTCTTCACAATTTAAACTGTGTCTCAGGTTCCAGGATTGTTAGTGTATAAGCAGTACTTATTTATGGTATCAAGGTATCATTGTGCTTTCTAGCTTTCTGTGCATGAACATCATCTATCCATCCATCCATCCATCCATTACTTTCTGCTTAATCCACACGGGGTCGCGGGCCATCCGGTGCCCATCTGACAACTCTGGGCGCAAGGGCAGGAACAACCCTAGATAGGGTGCCAATCTATCGTAAGGCCAGCATGAGCAACAAATAAAGTTTGTTTAAAGAAATTTAAATGTAATAACAGTGAGTGATTTAAGGGAATGGTTCACATTTAAAGTAAGTAATTTATCAGATGAAAAAAATATATTATGCCACATTATATCACAAAAATAAGGGGATATTTCATTAGGGCACATTTTATTTTGAAATGCTCCCTCTTTTTTGTGAGCATTATTCTTTCTTTAGATATGTTTCCTATTTTTTTTTTATATTTAACTCCTGTTTATTTGAAACAATTACTATAAACCTATGAATTAGTTAATTCTTATATATATATATATCATAAGCCACCCAAAGAGGTTAGGTCTCTTTTTTGAGTCTTGGTCTCCCAAAGTTTCTTCCTTATAACATTTAGGGAGTTTTTCCCTGCCAGTGTCACCTTAGTCTTGCTCAATTAGAGTTTTGGGCTTCATTAAAACAATACAGGTGTAAAAATCTCTTCATAAAGAAATCTGACTTGACCTGACTTGACTATTGCAGTTTACAAATAAGCCACGGAATAAGACCGTGATCCATTTTTGAGAACTGGGCCACAGTTCCACCAGTTCAAGAGACAAACCAGAGCCTAATAAGATGTGTAAGATTAATAATAATCATATACACAACTGTCACCATTGTGAAATCCTTTAAATTCCAGTTTAGTATCATCTCCCCCAATCTCAGCAGAGATGAAAACGTCACATCCATAACGCCGTTTTTGAGCACAAGACGCCTTTTTGTGAAAAAATCTGCCACAACATGCTTATGCATTTCTGTAGAACTATCACTATAAGAGTTAATTACATCTCTGTTGCCGTTTGGTTCAGCCCTGCCACAATAGAAAAAGGTTCCACAGTAAATCATTCAATGTTCTGAGAAAGTAATTGGTTGCCAACTCCCATCACTTGGTTAGCTGTACAAATCCAGATCAGTAAATCAGGCTACCATGATTGCTACAGATCTCACTAAAGACAATATCTATACCACATGCTGAAAAAGTTCTCAAATCTCAAAGAAAAAAAAACAAAGACATTTATCTCAACCCATGAGAGCCCACAGTGATGTCAGCGTCATGTCTGTGTCACTTGATTGACATGTCCTGACCATCCTTTATAAATCTCAGATAATCCATCAGCTCTGTTTTGCTACTCTATAAGCAAAACCTTGGTTCTTATGGGATAAATATGTATATTGTATATTATTTTTATAATCATTGGGTCAATGACTGGCAATGAGATATACTGTCAAAAAATATTTGTGAGCAGTACATATTCCAAAAGGTTTTGCTTTGCTTTGTTGGAGTAGATGTAGTATCTGAGATTCACAAAGGTTGGTCAGGACATGTCCTGAAGGACTAGAAGGACTTCATGTTGAGCTGCATCAAGACTGTGACATATAGATCACGTGGGCTCTTATGGGTTAAATTAGTTCCATTGGTATAACTCCATTGGTGTACAACCCCAAATGCACATGTGTTTACTTTGCTTTAATTCATTACTATTCCTAACTGTCCCAGTCTAAATTTTTTTGGACTTCCCAAAGTTCCTAGAATTGGGAATGCATTTCCCATTCTGTCCCAACGTTTTTTTGATTTAGGGTTGCATATTGTGCTTTTATACAGCTGATGTTTTATATTTCTAAAAAATTTTTTTGCTTATTGCTTTGCTTTTTGCCTATTTAAGGTTTATTTAATAATTTATTCATTTCTTATCTGCTTGTTCCTAGTTAGGGTCGTGGGAAAGCCAGTGGCACAGTCAATTCATTGTAGGGGGACATACAATCACACACTCATACACACATTCACACTCTAAGGGCACAATGGAAACACCAATTAACCTACCAGAAAGAAAACCCACGCAGGCATGGGGAGGACATGCCCTACACAGTGATGCTGTCGTGTTGTGTCTTAATTAATATCTACTTTTACCACTGTGTGCAAAGTACTGTATCCAAACTACCATGTGATTACTGTACTGTTTGGTAAACGTACTGTACGCTGAGGAGGCCGCCTGACCTTCATGACACAACCTTATTATAAGCAGTTTTGGAGCAGGCTCTGTTGCTACACTCTCCAGGACTAAACAAAAAAAAAGGTTCTCTGGTTTGATAAAATCATGATTGAACTTTTTTTTTACTTAATTCTTCGTGTCATGTCTGGAGGAAATGAGACAAAGTTCATTACCTGCTCAATACCATACATATAGTGAAGCATGGTGGTGGCAGCATCAAGCAGTTTGTGTTTTTTTAGTGACTGGGGCTGGTTAGGGTTGAGAGCAAGCTGAATGTAGGAATGTCCAGAGATACCTTATATAAAAACCTTATTCAGAGCGGGACCTCTGATTAAATTGAAGGTTCACCTTTTAAACTGACTCAGGACAACACAGGAGTGGCTTTGGAACAACCCTGTGAAATGTCATTGAGTGGTTTAATCAGAGACCTAAATTGGAGTCAATTAAACATCTCTGGAGAAACCTGAATATGGCTGTACATCAACGGTCTCCATTCAACCTGATAGAGCTTGAGAGGATCTGCAAAGAATAGCAGAAAATCCCAAATCCAGGTGTGACTGGAGGCTGTAAATGGTGCCACAGAAGCTTCAACTACGTAAAGGGCCTGAATACTTATGTCAATGCGATGTTTTAGGTTTTCCTCTTTTTATACATTTTCAAAAAACCTACTTTTACTTTCCCATTATGGAATATTGAGTGCAGAATGATGGGGGCACCCTCATTTAGGACATCATCTAAGCCTAAAATCATTATTTTTGTGACTTAGAAAAAGGTGTCCCATCAAGCATAATGTGTCCAGTACAATTTTAAAAGTATGGATTAGCACTTTATTGAGTCGTTTATATTTCTTACTGTCCAGTTCATGTTACACGTAAGAGCTTAAGCTTCAAAGTATTCTTAAGTTTTTCTGTAAATAGAATAATGTAGTTTTACTATTACATGTTGTTTAAAGCATTGATTTTTGGCTATTAAATAGTCTTCCAGTGGATTGCTCTGGGTCAGTTACTGGTATTACGTCCCTCAAAACCTCAAAAGTTACCTTCACTGGTGACGTCCATGTACACAGATTGTCAGCATTACCCCTGTGATAACACACAGATTTTAGTATTTTATCATTTGCTGATTGGACAGACTCCGCATTCTTTTTATTATGCGCTCCCCTCAGTCTCCCTGTTCTTCTTGTAGGTCTTGTAGGTCTTTCCTTTTTTTTGTAGAAAAATGCCCATGGGCTGGTTCTGCCCATGTCATGGCAGGCAACCCAAGACATGTGATGTAGATCTGTCAACTCAACCACAATGAGTGCCGTTTTAAAGAAAGAAAGCAGAGGGCTCTGAGAAAGTAAACAAGACAGTGGTTGTTTTGTCTTATTTTCTCCATGAGACATAAATGAAAGAGAGCCAACGGGAGGTTTGAAAGTAATATGTTTAATCATATTATCATTTATTACAGGCTTTTTAAAAATAACTGCTGGTTCACATGCATTTATGGCTTTCACAATCCCTTTTTTTCCCGAATTGCTAGCAGGCACTTCAACTCCAACAAGTCATCATACAAGGCGCACGCTGCATTGGTGGTCACCACTAACGTCGGCTTTGATGCTAATGTTCCTCCCAAAACTCGGTGGCATGCAAGGCAACAAACGAGTAAAAAGAATAAGAGCGCGAGCGTGGCTTACACACCATGTGCTGCGTAAACGTTTGCGTTATATTCGGAATGTCACGTTTGGATTTCAAACAGGTTTAACAGTTTTATACTGCAGCAATGGGCGAACAGAACTTCCCCCCAACCCCCTACACACACACACACACACACACACACACACACACGCAAACACACACAAAATACTTTTCACCCCTTTAGGACAGCTCTGGCAAATCAATACACTCCAAAAACCACAGGAATTTGTTTCGCTTCGTTTTCAAACTGGGTCAGACTCAAACTACCATCAAGTTTTACTGTACCACCAGAGGGGAGGCACCAATCTGATTCGGAAACTGGCCCAAATGCAAAACTTTGGAGTCTCAGCTTGGTCACGAGAGCCCATGCTGGGGAGTAGG